>VYXH01009894.1:129854-209430 GCA_013397275.1 Burhinus bistriatus | reverse complement strand
CTTATAGAATATTTCATCAGTGAATCCCTCCCCTTCACGGCAGTGATGTTTCGTCAGCAGCTGGAGGCTCTTTGGCTCCCATGTCTTAGGTGTGATGGATTCCCACCTGCATCTGAGCAAGCAGAGTGCCCAGAAGCATCTCCTGGAGCATCATTCAACACTGTAGAGTCAAGTATAAAACCCTTAGGCTCCAGGAAAGTTTTGCCCACACAGTACATTTGGATGAGGGACGCAGAGGGATGCAGGTCTGTGGGCCACACAGCAGAAAATCACTGCTGGCTTTGAGATGCACCAGGTCTCTCTGGGGAAGCAGTCAGTGTCCCTAGAAAGACCAGTGCCTCCAGCGATGCAGCACTGCTGTTTTTTGAGTGGTTTGTAGCTCTTGACGCACAGTTCAGTCCCTCTGACCCCACAGAGCCTGACAGCCACCACCATCGCTCCATCCTCTGGGGGTCCCAGCCCATTCTCTGCCAGATCACCTGTGCTTGAGTACATGGAGAAAGCTTTGAGAACTGGACTTGAATCCTGTGGCCTGGACCATCTTTCCTGTCACTGGTGGTCTCCCTGGTTTATTCAGCCGGATCCAGGTGCCTCGCAACCATCCAGCACCATTGTACTGCATGTGTCCGTCCTCTCTCCCTTCGCTGAGACTCCCCACACACTAGTGCATCTGCTCCAATCCTCCCTCTGCTGCCCAGTGATGGACCTGACCTGTGAGTACTGACCAGTGACTGGTCCAGGAGCAGTCCCGCCTGCAGACTCTGCTGGGCATGTTTGTCAAGGAGTCAGACCATCCTTAGCCTGAAATGCAGACTGCAGCTCCCTGTGTCCTCTGTCACACAGGACAATCTCCCAGGTATGATCTGGCTTAGCGAAAGCTGGTTTTCCCATCAGCAGTATGGTAGTCTTGCAAAGGAATTGGTGGGGCAATGCACGCCTTTGAGCAGTACAAGGACGCTAGGTGATAAGAAGTGAGTATTTCTGAAGGTCCTGGCTGGCTCCCTTGCTTTCCAGGCTGGAAACCCTTAGCTTAGGGAACAGTCCTCCTTTAAAGTGGCGTCTGCCCCTGAGCCTTCCCCAGAGCACTCGTTGACTGCGCTGCAGCTCTCAGACAGGCTATCCCCAGCAGGAGGCAAGTTCTCGCTACAAGATGTATGCTTCAAGCCATGCAAATGTGTATGAGCACAACGGTATTCACAAATCCAAAATGAATTCATGAGCTGAGAGAGATAAACCCCCACAGCTGCCAGAAGGCACTACCCTAGGGAGAGGGGACACAGTACACTGACCTGCTGATCCAAAATGTGCGAAGAAGGGCAGCCTAGCCCTCAGGAGATTGTGTGTTTCGGAGCCTGGAGCCTCCTGCTTCAATAGCTTTCCCTGAAGTGTAGCCTTCTGCATGTCACCCCATCTTGTGGGGACAGAAACATGTATAGTTCTCCTGGGGTGCTCCTGGGGATGCCGATTCAGCCAGTGAGAAAGTGATTTCATTGATGGGATGTATCCACCTACCTCCAGTCACTGTGGTGGGGTGGGAGGGGAGGTGACACAGACATCAGAGGGAGGAGGAAGATATCGGCTGGTGGGCTGGGCAAGAGAAGCTATCTTGGACTTGCTGGGCAGCAAGAAGCCGGCGTTCAAAGGCGGTGCGGGCAGCTCAGGGAGAAGTAAAGCAGCATGAGCGCAATGGGTTGGATGGACGGAGAGCGGCTCAGCCCCCTCTCACACAGCTGGCTGCTGCTTTTAGCATCTCCGCATCCTATGCGGATTGCTTTGGGGAAATCAGCACTGACTGACAGCTAATGGGACCTGGATGTGTTTTATCAGATCCTGAAAGGCCATAAAAGAGGAAACTGAAATATTATATAAGCCCCAAGACAGGAAGGCAAGAGACGCGAGCTGTGAGTGCCAGACCAAAGCCACAACTGGTCTTAAGGTAGTTAAAGTCATTAATGACACAACCCATGATGAACATTTGTACACAACAGTGCTCTTTTCTGAAACACAGACCTCTCGGGCTTTTTGGACCGCATCTGCAGATGGAGCACAAGTTGGCAACAGCAATGAGAAAGGCACCTGGGAGATGAGCAGAGTGCTCATGAAATGCAGAGAAGCGCCGAAGCAGATCTTCCAGTGTTTTGAGTGTGATTCCGGGTCCTGAGGGTCCAGACCACAAGATCACTGTTGAGTCCTTCTCGGGTGGCTCATGTGAATGTTGGGAGACTGGAGCTGGGACCCACGTTTATCTGTACATTGGGCTCTACAGGAACCCACTGCTATCTCAAACGAGGGCTGCTTGTTAATATATAACGATTTACAGAAAGAACCTAATAAAATGTGCATCACATGCTAAACATTTATAGGTGCTGGGGCTGAGCACTCGTCACTCCAGAAGAGAAACAATTATTTACACACACAAACAGGAGTTTACATGCAATGCAGACTGTCAGCATACAGAAGAAAGGCAGGCAGAAAGCCACTAGACCCACATTCAAAACCTGGGGTGAGTGGCACACTGCAGGAAAATATAAATGTATTTCCCTTGTAGTATGTTGAATATTATCTGTGATAATATCAGATTCAACCAGACAGGCCTAGAGAGGTATATAGGTCTTGCCAAAACCTGTGTAAAGGGTGGAACCCCTGGAAACGGCCTCTGTGGTAGAGGTTTCCTGCAGCCCTGGCTAGCGAGGGAGGTGTAACAGAAGGGTGAGAGTTGCATCCATCTCGTATCTAGAGAATGCATTTGCATTATGTTCGTAATGAAAAAATCCATTAGCTAGCTGAAGATAGTGACTTTCAGATGTGCTCAGTGTGGCCTGTTTTTGCTCTCCGTAAAGTTATGGCAAAACTCCAGTTTGTTAGGCAAGAAGAGACTGGTAGGGGTCATCCCCACCTTTCCTTTAACTATTAAATTACTTACAATCAAAAAAAGACTCCTTTACACCTACTTACAGCCTACAAGGCCCACCCTCCTGGATGACCTTCCTCCAAGAAATTAGATGAGAAAGATATACTGAAAACCATTATTACATCTTGGATATGACTTTATCAAATAAAATCTCTAACACCTATTTGACAATCAGACCGTTTCCTCTCCCTGCAAGTCAAACTTATCCTACAAAGAGTTTAGGCCTGACTTTTTCAGCTGTCAAGTATCTGAAAACCCAAGGAAAAGCTTAGTTGTTCAGCACTACAGAAAATCAAACTCATTAAGGCACTTTTCTCCCCCTTCCAAAAATGAAAAAAATAATTCAAGAGATTTGAAAACAATATCATTCTTCAACATAAACTGTGGATTACGGTTCAGAAAGAAAACAGAAAGGAGGGGAGCAAAATGTTATTTAAATTTGTGTCATGTGTCATTTTTCTCTTGCCATTAAATTCAACAGAAAACAAAGTCCACTGTAATCAGGAGCGATTGTTATGGTAGAAACATTTATAAGGTACAATGAATATAAATGGCCCACTTTTCCTTGAGCAGAGTGGAAGGAAAATACTGTTAAAAGTAGTTTCTTAGAGGCTTTGGCAATAAACCCAGTACTGAGGACCTATTGAACCTGAACAACAGAGCTCCTGATGTGCAGAGAAGGGCCACCAATTTTGCAGTCGAGAGCTAAAGAGGTTCTTTTGGCAATGTTGCCATTAAAGTCACTCACCAAGGTCCCAGTAGCACTATTTGTGCCTTTGGGAGTACCAACAGAGTTAATGTTAATGGGCTGTCTGCTCTCCGCAGCCTGAACCAAGCTGTGGAGTTCAGCCCTTGGTGCTGGTTATTTCACATGCAAGGGACAAGTTAGGGCTGCTCATTTTTGGCATCTTGGATGTCAGGACCAGCCTTTTACTCTGGGGGACACCCTCAGGGAGATGACTCAGGATCAGACCAACATTTGGACTGAATGACCAAACTCTTGTTCAAATCCCTTTTTCTCCAAGAATGCAAGCTTTTCCTTCAGACTTAAAAGGGAGCAGCTGATGGCAGCATGGGCTGGAGCCTTTCTGGGCAGTCAAGCACAATGAACCAGGTCTAGATCAGCCTCCTGACCCAACCTCTCAAAGCTGAGCACCTCCTGCGTCAATGAGAAGTGACATATCTGGATGAAAGACACATAGTTTTTCAATGCTTCATTGCTCCACATTACGACCAGAGACTGATTTGGGCTGTTTACAGAGTGGGGTGCCGTAAGCGAACTCAGAGTGCACAGCATCACTGGCCTCTCCAGCAGCTGCAGGTGTCCTGCTGTCCCGGGTATGGCATGCTCTGCCTTGTTCCCCTTGGATCCTGATACAGCTATTTCCAGCTCTTTCTGCTCACAGAAAGGAGATTTTTAGTCCAGAATCTGTAATGGGTTCCTAGGAAGAGCACAGATGCCAACCCTGCTAGCTAAGCCAAAAGAGACAGAATACCTGACAGTGAGGGCTTGGAAGAGGACCTCGGGGAGTCTCCACAAACAACGGACTGAACATCTGGGAAACGGGACAGGGAGGGACAACCTGAGCAGCCTGTCTGTGCCTCTGTTTCCTCGAGCTGTCACCACTCGAGAGTGTCACCAGCATTACGGTTTGAGCCAGGCTGAGAAAACAAAAAGACATTAACAGAGGACAATCTTCTCTCGATTTCCCAAATCACTGGCTATCACCACGTTGACTTAATTAATTGTTAACATCTATGTAATTAAGCAGTAACATAAATGACTCCCTTTTGGTGCTGATCAAGATAATGAATAACAATCATGGCTGCTTTGTTTCACAGCACTAATCTGTTTTGAAATATACATTGATTTTATTTTGATTAGGCCTAAACCTAGTTTCCACTAAGCAAATAAACCTTTCTGATGTGAGTAAATTGCTGTTGGCATTTACATTATGATAATCAGCTCAGAATCCATCTGATCAGCGGCTTTCTTACTGTGTGTCATTTTCTTACTTCTTAGTCCACTATAATTATGATGTTGTACTTTGGAATATTTAATTATGGCCTCCTTTCTTCTTGTCTCTATGATCCACATTTTCCCCATCACTGCCATTATCCACGAAGTACTCTGTAACTCTGCCAGCCCCACGCTGGCTTGTTCTCACGAGCTGATTTCGCACTGGTGCCTCTGACAGTGCTTCAGATGACCTGGTGGGCTGCCTTCCCCAAGCAAAGCTCAGTTTCAGGTCTTTGGCAAGAATGGAAATTTGTGAAGACTCCAAAGAAAAACAAAAATCACATGTTCATTTTGCACTGAAACTTCTTTTCCTGTTATTTTCCTAACCCCTTTGGAAAATCCCAGGAGTTGGAGCCTGGTACCAAACTGCCTCAAAAATACCTTGTAAGTATCTCACTTGTGCCCGTGGAGCTGCTCCTGCCTCTGTCCCAGCCTCCCTGTCTACTCCACGCTCCATCCCATGGCACAGGGAGAGGTCGCTAGTCAGCACAGCAGGGATGGGTGCCCAGGTTTGGAAGCCAGATCAGACACCAATGTTGTACTGTACAATCACTATACTCAAGTATTCCATTAGAAATGACTAAATTTTTCATGCAGTTTTTAGGGCAGAGTGCATATCTGGCAATGCTCAGATATTTTTTCACTTCAGTGTTGAACTCTTTATTTGAATTATTCACAACATTCACTTTTGACACTTTCTACATGACACTTTTTCCTGTTTGAAATTATTCCTTTTTTTTTAGTCAATGTTTATATTGATTGTTTTTAAGAGGAGAAACGCATCCTCTTCAACAATTCTGTTTTCAGATTTTCCATTTCAAATTATCATGAAAGATCTGGTTTTCTTTTGAACTGGCAGACAACTTATGTCCAGAGCAGCCCAGCACTCAAATACATTTTTTGGCCCAGTAAGTTTAACCAATATTTTTATGATGTTCCTGTCGCAAAATGTTTCAATCATTCTTTCGTGATACTTCTCCCACCGCCTTAAGCAAACACTCCAACAAGAAGTTTATTTTTGATGTTCAAAAATATTTTAAGTTCTCCAATATCTTACACTGGGTACGCTGCTGGCCTCAACCTTGGAGGAGGTGCCAGGGAGGGGATGCATTACCTCCTGCTGCCTTGTTTTGAGAAGTAAGTACAGCATGTCTCCTTAAAACCTTGTCCCCCTCCTTTGCTGATCTCTCCTCCTTCCCTAGACTCTGCTCCAGCCCTCCCCACAATCATCAGCACTGTAGGGAGGCAGGAAAGTGGTGGGGTGGACAGCCTGGAGAGGTCCTGAGTCCATCCCTTGGTTGTCTCATCCCTCCCTTCTGCATTTCATCACAGAAATGTGCCTGGAGAGAGGCACACAGCCACAACAGGGTGGTCACTGGTGGGATTAAGCGGCTCCATTGGCTCCCGTTGATCTCAGCATCATGCTGTGAGTACTGGTGCCGCATTAACGTGGTGCCAACGTTCTTAGGACGTCCTCTGCACCCTGTGGTGATATGCAGGAACACAGGGTGAAGAACTTGGTAGTTGTGGAAAACCAGTTCTGAGGTCATGCACGTAGAGTAGTCCAGTGTCGTGCAGGGGAGAGGGGCAGCCCTAAAGGAACACAGACCTCTCCAGGCAGGCAGGCAACAAGAATGATCATCAACTCACAGACATTCAAAGCTGCTCTACCCTGAGCACCTGAGCTCAGGAGAGAGCATCTTCATTGGAAACAAGAGGACTGGAGTCTGTTACAGCTGTCTCTGATTTCTAGAGCCTGCGCTGTGGTCTCATATAAGCAGACCAAGTCCACCAGCATTGCTAGGGCTGCCCTTTCCACCAGGGAAGGACTGGGCCAGGGAGTTACGGACATTGTGTTTCACCTCTAAAACCAGGAAACCTAAAAATTGTCTTAGAAATCAGTCATAAAAATAATTTCATTAATCAGCTAGTCTATACTGTCAACTTAGAATTGTTCTTGCAGGAAACAAGATCAGAAATGGGCTTCTGGAAAATTTCAGTGTCTGAGGATGAAGCATATAGCCTGATCTGCAGCTGGCTCATGTCAGCTGCTCATTTATGTGCACACGGATGGGAAATGAAGGGTGCTTTTCTCAACAGTGGCAACCATTTCATCAGCATGCAGCCCCACCGGTACATCTGAGAGAGGTTTAGGACCAAAATGGCACCATAATTGTTCAGGTCTGGAAACCGAGACACAGCACAGCACAATCACTTGTCCAGCACAGGGACTGACATCCCCTTTCTTGTCCAAAAGCGCTGCACAGAGAGCAGCACGTAGTCAGAGGAAGAAGGGTTTCCACCCACTTAAATGTGCCTACCATGTCCCTAGGAGGAGTGGGTTAGACACTGTGATCAAAGTGAGCAGCAGAGACATGGGACGGTCATTCAAGCAGAAAGACGAGTTCTATAATTTGAATCATTCATGGCCTGGGGCATGCAGAAGCAAACTTAATGCATAGCGAGGGGCGTCACAGAGAAAAAGAGGCTTTGAAAAATGCTAAGCCAAACTGCAAACATTCAGGGAAATCTGAACCCTTCACTTCAAAGCATTTAAAGTCGGTGTTAAAGGGCTGTTTCGAGAAAGGTTTCCACTCTGACGCCTGTTGTGCGCAATCTTTGTTTAACTCAAATTCCCTCTCAGACACAATTTTTTGATTTCATGCTCGAGCTCTGCTGCTGGTTCTGGGAGAAGACGTGTTGTGTCTGCGAACAGATGATACCACGAGGTACCACTGGAGTTGTAAGCGCACACAAGCCCTGCTGACACATCCTGGGGCTGCTGCTCTCCGTAGCGATGCTGTGCTCTTCAAAAAACTGCATCACTTCCCTGAGTTGTTGCCCGTCGAATCCAGAGACTGGTCTAGCTGGGGAGCAACTATGGAGGGGGCAAGAGGTATGAATTTTAGCTTTGGTTTCCCACCTGCACATTACATCAGCACGGATCTGAGACGGAAAGCAGGACAACAGCAAGGCCAGCCAGAAGCTAGCCAGAATTTGGGTAGGGCAGGCTAAGGCCTGCCTGCATTTGTCTGTGCAGACGTCCAACACAAGAGGGAAAGGGAAAGAGCAGGAAATAAAGAGAGTTAGTATTTCAGAAGCATATAATTTCTCATTGCTTTCAGCACAATTTTGTATCTTCAGCTTTGCTTTGGAGTCCAGTTTGAGAGATCTCAAGGATTCAGAGCAGTGTAGTTTTACTGGTAAGCTCAGGAGAGCAATATTTTATGACTTGTATTTAGCATATCCCAAGAAAACTCATTTCTCTTCTTCTGGAGCAGAGTACTGGAAGTGCAGTTGATTCCGGGCTTGGGCTCATTGCAAGAGATATAGAGGGAGATGTTCTGCCGCCAGCCTGAATGGTCTTTAACTTCTAAGACTGTGGGTCTAGCTTTTATTTCTTATGACCAAACCAAACCTTAAACTCTGGACCCTCTAAATTAACAGCTCTTTGAAATCTGGATTGGTGCTCTACCTTTCTGGGGGTCCCTGGCTTGTGTATGAAAATTTTAGGTGAAAAAATAGAGCAATCTGAGTCATGATCTCAAGGGCACTTTTCAAGCATTTGGTGCAACAGTATTTTGCGTTCACCAGGCTTTTCACTGTTAGCTGCAGAGAGGGTAAGCCTGCAAAGCCCTCATCTACCACTGCTCCCATGGCAGCCCTCTGCTCGGAGACAAAACCCGCGGTATTGAAATCCCATCCCGGTTTCTGAACAGATGGCGATGGCACAGGGTGCCTGCTCAGCGGACAGACACATTCCCAGCCTGCTGCGTGGCCAGAGAAAGGGTCGGCTTTACATCCTCTGGCTGTCAGTATTAATCAAGCATTAAAGTGAATGACAAGCAGATTTTGCTTATTTAATGGATAATTCCAGCTCGTTTGGTCCATCTAATTCAAACTATTAGAACTGAATCTGAACTGACTACTGACTGTCCCTGCTTATCTTTGTCAGTAGCTTGAGATACAGGTCAACGCAGGTAATCAGTTTTCAAGGGACTCTTAAAAATAGCAGGACTTTATATTTACGTGTACTTTTTTCACTTGTAAATACTCTCTTTCCTTCATTATTGATATTAAGTTTTTATTTTGGTTTGGCTTTTTTTCCATGCAAAATTAAATCTTTTCTTTCTTTCTCATTATGGAAATAGTTTCTTCCATCCCCTAATTGAACCTCTAACGACACACATAAGAACTATGCCTTGTTAAGGCACTCTTCTTACTGAAATTGTGAAGGAGGGAAATGAGCTTTGTGAATATCAACTGGCCTTAAGACAACCATATGAGCGATCCTGATTAACGTGGTTGTTGCTTGATCAGGAGAAAATGATGGGCAAAGAACTTCAACATAATCCGAGGAACACTCTTCTACACCAGAAATGCAGTACGCTCCTTTACTCCGGTGCACACAAACATAAAAGAACAAGTGCAAGCTACAGAGAATTTATAGACAGTGACATGCTGCTTAGTTTATCAAATAAAAGATACTTAAACCTCATCAATCTTCCACAAAGCAGAAGGGAAACACGATTGTCTATGACAAAGTAATGACCTTTGACCGTTCTGCACATAGGTGAAATGCATCTCGGACTAGCAGCAGAGGCATCGAAGGTAGCAGTGGAATCTTAGACATTATAGTGGGCTCTATATGATGAGGTCCATGGCTCAGTGTGCATCAAATTTAGGACCACTTGCTCAGAGACGTCACAACTTTCACTGAGCTGCCCCTATAGAAAATGCAAAGCAGGAACCTTTATCTCGCTCCCACCACTTGAGCAAGAAGAGAAGTCAAGCAAAGGGCCAGCAGGTCCTCTTATCTCTCCTGGGAGATGTTATACTTTGTATTCTCTCCTGGGAACATAGGCCTGTTTGTTGGACAGCAGAACATAGTTTGTTCATTTAGGAAGGTCATGAGATAATGAGATGCAAGCTCTGGACTGAAGACCAAGTTTCTTGGGAATGCTTTTAAACTTGCAGGTGAAGATTATGTGTAAAGTAAAATGGGTACAAAGGTACAACTGCTGCAGAAATGAAGGAGCTGGTACATTCGGACTTACAAGGAATCAGTTGTGTTGCACATGGTCCTTAACTTCTCTGAAACTCAGGAGTTACATTTATCCTGAAAGACAAATCATATGTGTATTCCATGGATTATAAATATGAGGTTGATTTAAGAGCTCCATAGAGAGCTCTTATGAAACATCTTATCTAGGCTGGTAAGTTAGGGTTGTCTATCCTCATCAGTATGATTGATCTGAAGGTCACCCCAAAGCCTAGTCCTGCAAAATTCTTGACCTGACTCCAGGCTGCTGCCTCCAGGTAACTGTAATCTTCCTAGTAATGAGACCAGCTCTTCCCCAGTCACATGCCATCTCCATGCCTGTCTGCCATGGGGCTAGGGCACATCTGGACATGCAGTTTTCAAGCACAGGAAGCTCTCCAGCAGTGATCCTGCAGCTCCCTCTGTCTCACTTCTAGTCCTGTTGCTTCCCACCTCATGCTGGTGAATGGATACAAGCCTGTAGCAGAGACAGTCCCCAGATGCATTCAGAACAAGGCTTCCCAAAAGGATCTGGGACACATTTTTTGCACTTTAGAAATAAGAAGCTTAGTGGGAATATCTTTTGTGCAAGGAACAATATCAATAAAAGGGCGTAACAGATACTCGGGACACATGAGGGTGACCTCAAATTCCAATTTCATGTACAGTAAAGGAGGATAACTCTATTTGAGGGGAACTTGGATTGGGGTTGCTACAGCTGTATCTGGGAAACGATGATGTTTAGTGGTTTTGGAAGGGTATGAAGAACCCGTATCCTGTATCCTAACTGTACATTAGCTTGTGATGGGGTCCTCAGGGTACTCTGTTTTCTTCCCTAAGCTTCAACACCTCAACAAAAAATACCGAGACCAATACACTTCAAGAAGTGCCCAAAAAATGTGTATGTTCCTATTTGGCTATGTCTTCATGAACTTCATTGTATGGTACCTACAGCACAAGCTGATGAAATCTTGGAAGCATTGGCCATTAATTTTAAGGATTCACTGGGGGTCTGGAAGGTATTGAAAAACTTGAAAGACCATAGACATCTTTAGATGCTGGTCTTTGAAATGTTAAGTAAGAAAACAGAGAGTTAGGAGTTTCCCTTACAAACCTATATAACTTCAGTTTTCAGAAAACACTGAACTGGATAATCAAATAGACTACCTGTGAGCTTACAGAAGAGTATAAAGAGATGAGTAACAGTCTGTATGGATTTGTCAAGAACAAATATGTAAGACCAATCTAATTTTCATTTATGACAGTGCAAAAAGCCTTGTGGACAGAGAAGAAACAGATGATGCCATAGATCTTGATTTTAGGAAGGCTTTCGACACTGTCTCCCATGACACTTTCATGAGATAGAAAAATATCATCTAGGTGAATATTTTATTGGGTACTTGCAAAACTAGTTAGAAAATTATAGATGGAGCAATCATTGACAGATTACTGTCAAAATAGGAAGCTTACTATATGGACTAAGCTTTCAGCACTTTCATTAATGGTCCCGATGACGGAACAGTGAAAACACTTTTCAAGCTGGCTGACACCACCACTTCGAAAGGACTGCCAGTATTTTGGATGACTACACTTACAAATGAACTTCACAAATTCATAGCTGTGTTGGAAATGATCTGAAAAAAAGAGATGCTACTTGGTAGGTCTAAGTACATCTGGAAATAAATAGTCAGCTATATGAATCCAAGATGGGGACCAACTGGCTGATGAGCAGATCTGAGATTATTGTGGATCAGGTGCTCAGCAGGTGTCAACAATACCACTGTTGGGAGAAGGCAAACCCCACTCCACACACTTAACTGTGATCTGTGAACCATGTAAAGAAACCCTTCCATGTGGTTTATCTTTTAGGCTTTGAACACGTAAGGTTAATGTTCAGCCAGTCATCTTGTCCCTACAGAAACCACAGTATTCCTTAAAATGATTTATTCTCAATTTAGCGTTGACAAATTTAGCTTTGAACATACTGGGTTTTGGAAGGAAAGGGAAGGGAAGGCAAGGCAAGTCAAGACTGAGATTCATGGTGTGACTGTGGATCAAACTATCTAACTGTCCCATTCATTTTCTTTTGCTATCCACTTGTCTTCTGAAGCACATTGCTCTTGAGAGTGCAAGGGTGGAATCAACCAGGGGAACCAAGCAGGCTGTCATTAAAAAGTCATCAGCTAAAAGCTTTACTTTGCTGATTGTTGCTTAAATAAACAAAACCTGTCATATGAGGACAAGGTCCACTTTAACAATAGCTTTCTTTTATCCCCACTCGTACAGTGGGATGGCAGGCCTCGCTGCTTGCTCCTGGCGAGTCCTGCCTTTCAAGAGATAGAGGAAGCCACACAGAGCCTTTCCATGCGAAATGTCGAGATGAACCCTTTTCAGCTCCCCAGGCCTCTCCGCATGAGCACAGAAAGGCCACGGATGCCTGCGTGCTCAGAGCCCTCCCCATCCCTCTCGCTTACTTTTTCTGTCGAGAAAATCTGATTAGAGCTGTGCAGGAGAGAAGCAGATGGCAGTTTTGACGTTAGGTGAAGACGGCTTAATCTCCATCTGTGCTGACATTTTCACATGTCTCCCTGCAAACGCTGGCCCCCTGATAATGACTGATGCAGAGCTGAGGGGTCGAGGGCTGTCCTTTCGGGGGAGGATTTGCTCAGCGGGATGCTGGCCCCTCACGCCGGGAGCTGGCGGAAATAGGCAATGTGCTGTCACCCTTGCTGAAGAAACACTTTATTATCCAGTGTCTTTGTGATTGGGCTATCAACCTAATTAGCATCCCGCACACCTAGGCATCGCTGAGCTGAGGCTTTCGGAAAGCGTCTGCTTCAGCTCTGCTCCGCTGGCACTGGGTGCACTGCGCACCGCTCTGGGAAGGCAATTAGGGGAGCTGCAGAGCAATGTTAGAGGAAAACAGAGTCACAAAGGTAGAGCGTAGTTTGAAGGCAAGCTAATTCCAGTATCTGTAACACTGAATACTGCCATGAGTGTTTCTGTAAGTCAGAAGTATCTTGCAATTAAGTCAACGATGTCTTTTCTGCTTAGTATCTGAGTAAATACACGGCATTTTGGTGTTGAAGGCTTGAGTGCATCTGCTAGGTCATTTCCACAGAGGGGCTTGCCAGGCATTTGCCACCTTCGTCTAGATCCAGGCTGAGTGCTGAGTGCTGAGGCAGCCTTTGGGGTGGCTGCCGAGGGCAAGCTGAGAAATTGTGGTAGCCTGGTCCCTGCCGTGAGCACGTGGCACATGGGACTGGGAGCTCTGTGGCATCAAAAGCCACTTGTTCACCTGCTGGAACGGAAACAGCTTCAAATAACCCCCTTCATCATGTCAGACAGGTAGGCGCTACTAAAATGTAGAGCTCAATAACAGCTCTATAAAAATGGCAAACCCTTTAAGTTTATATGAAGGTATAATACTGCAAAAACAGATAACCCTGCAGCAGGACACTGGCCAGAGCACTTGGAAAACTGCTTTTGCCGGGTTTACATGCCAGAAGCCGAGGCACAGGCCCATGTTCGCGTGTGTCAGCCTCATGTGGGATCCACAAGACCCAGCAAAGGGGGTGAGGTGGCCAACTGAGAAGGCAGGAGCATCCCAGATCGAGGTTTGCGGGGGCTTGTTGGTAGGGTGTGAAAAAAACAATAAAGAGGCATAGCAGAAGGGATGGGATTCAGTCTAGTGCCCCAACATAAGCTCTTCTCATTAAATTTAGCAACCAAATAACACAAAGGAATGGGAAATGTGCAGTTTAACTGAAGCAAACTGCTGATATAAAGGAAGGCAAGCAGAATAATGTTTTGGCCCAGCTGAAATGTCAAAGCTCCCGTTAACATCAACAGCAACAGTATGCCTTTTGCAGCGAAGAAACTGAGTCTGTGGGACACCAGAAGAGGGGTAGGAGAGAGCAGTCTGGTGGAGAGATGAGAGCTGATGTGTCAGCATGACTCGGGAAGGCTGTTCTCGAACACTGCTCTCCTAGGATCGATCCCAAGACTACAAGACGTAAAGAGAAGTCCGAGCTACAAATTCCTCCTGGAGACCTGAACTGCCTGAGAGCCCCAGGGGATTAGACCCAGGGTTTTACTGGGATTCTGTGGCTGCCCATTCAGGATGGATGTGAGAGAAAGCTCTAGACCAGGGTCCCAGGGGCACCGCAGGCAGCCAGGCAGACCCTCACAGGGGCATGGCCAGGCACGGCATCAGACAGCTCAGCACTGCAGCCTCACGTCCTGGGTCAAACAACGCTTTCGATTCTGAGCAACGCCAAGTCTTCTCAGCTTCTGCTGACTTTGGTAGGGATCCAGCATGCTCAGCATTTTGGTAGAAGGTGACAACACAATGAGGTGATATTTACTGCAGTCCCAGCTTTGTAGTGTCCTCCCCACACCCATCCACAAGCCATTACCTATCCCACTCTGTGGAAATTTTGCAAAGAAATTAGGAAGCAGGTACTGTCCAGTGCACATTATGGTTCTTGGTACCAGCCCTATGTCCATATGTTTAGGAGATTCTCTGTTGATCATAACATGTGAGTGTATGTTCCCAGAGAACTGCAAAGCAGACCTGGGTCAGGAAGCCACTTGTGGCATCGTCTCGTGATAGAAAACATCTTATTTGAGGCTTCTGGAAGTCCGTAAAATAACACTATCTGTACAGACAGGTTTAGGATGCTTCCTAAGGCTGACTGACACCAAGATGAGCTACTGCACAGGGATCTTTCTTGGGCAAGCACAGCGATTTATAGTGCAATTGTACTGTTTAGTATTCTCCAGTTAGGGGGTTGTGGCTTTAAGGCTGTGCATGAATTACTCGTTTCTCAACTTCACAGAGCATCCTTGAAATGCTACTTGTGCCATCTTGTGTTTTTCCTGCTCTAAATCAGTTTAAGTGTTTTGTTCTCTCTGCCACCTATTTTTATATATCTGCCCTACTTGAACATACACACAACCCCATATACACTGCATTTCTAGGCAGGTAAACAATCCTTTACGCTTTAGGAAAGCTAGCTCAGCCTAACATAGACATTAGGGCTTCTGACCCTCTTCTGACTTGTTTAAATCAGCCAAGCAAAGATGAAGTTTTGATGACCATATCTCACGTGTTTTGCTAGTTACAATCAGCCCGTGACAAGCATGAGGTTGTTATGCAGAACTCAGCCACAGAGGTGCTGACTACCCTGAGAAAAGGTATCTCTGCCTGGAAGGCTCGAAGACAGCTGAGAGGTTACAGTGAGGTCCTACCTCTATAAAACGTGAGCATTGCACTCCTCTGCAAGAGGGATACTGGTAACATTTGACCTCAATTCTGGGAACGATACATTTCTCAGGAAACCTGGGACTGTCTTCTTTGTTTAAAATCCGTATTCAGGGTGACATTTAGAAAACCCAAGACTAGAAATAAATTGGCTAGAAATAATCCAATAATCCATTCACGACTTTGTTTCAAAGTTTACCCATAGCTAAAGTTTTCCTGGCAATTCCTTCTAGATTTAACCAAGTCGATCACAGTATCAATGAGCATCTCCTGTTTTCCTTTAACCATATTATTTATCATTGTCAAGGAGCCAGATGATCCACGCCCATCCTGTAGGGTGGCAGAGAGCTTCTTGTGATACGCCTTTGCTCTTCAGAGCCTGGCTGGTGCTCAACACCATGTCGAATCCCCCTGGCTCCCCGCTCGGTGACTGACACTTCATAATCTAGAGCACAATGTGTGGCAGCTAAAAATAGCCATTAGCTGCATGAGTCCGCAGGTGCCAATCCACTTGTGATAAGCATCACGGGATTTGTGGAAGCTTTGACAGGTAACTGATGGCTGGCTGAACACTTGCAAATAGTCACTAAGCTGATGACAAGAAATCAAACCGAACGTTTTATTTGAGGAGATTCTGCAGAGCTGTTCTTCAGGATTTACTCAGCTTCATCTCTGTTTTCATTTATGTTGATAGTAATGAGATGTTTCATACAACTGCATGTGACCCTCCTCTGCCTGACCTGGCCAGTCCCGACGGCAGCACTGTGCTCGTCCGGGAAAGATGTCAGTCCCAGGACACAGCTACTGGGAAGAGACTCTCTCAGTGCTCCTCATCAGCTTCCACACGAGGTATTCATGGTTAACTACAGCCAGTTTTATCAGCCACTGAAGTTAACCGAGCTCACGGTGCACCGCAGCGATGGAGGAGCACTCTCGGTTTCCACCGCTGGCTCCACAGTTGGAGTTGTGACCTCCAGCAGAGCAGCTGTAACACACAGCCGATACCTCTGTGGAAGAAGGCTTCTGCGAAGTGACTTACGAGCTCCGAAGCAAAGATGGGCCTCCTGATGCTAGTGGAGTCTGCTGGTACTCGTGGTGATGTGGGAGAGGTGCACAGAGCTGAAAAGTCAAACTGGGGAATGGCAGAAAAGGAAATTACTTTTTATTCAACAGCAATATTTCAGTTCAAGATTCACAGATGATTTTTTTCTCCCTGATAGACCCTTTGTCCCTTCTTTGCAAAGAGTCTGATGTGAGCAAAGAAACAAGGATAAACAGTCCACTCTCTACAAATCTTTTTTGCTCAAAATCTCCCATCACTCTGTGGATGGGAAGGCAGCAGCCTGGCCCTGTGGAAGGGACATTGTCTCCCTTTGCACCCCAACAAACATGATTTTACTGTTACTGCTGAAGGTCATAATCTTTGTATTGACCTGGCAATGCAAGGTCTCAGGAATTGTCTGAGCTTGTCATGTTCTGAGCTGATACTAGTTTGTATTAGCTGTGATAATAATTGTTTAGATAATTGCATAAATGTGTTTTAGGTTTGCTGTAGTTTATGGCAAGAACCAGCAGCTACTTGATGCTGACTGAGTGGTTTATGACTCTAAGATAAGATGTGGATGGCAGAATGCAGAAACAGAATGGGATCAGCTGTCCCAGACTGTAAACACACACCATGGTGCTTGGTCAGTGGTCACTTTTGAAGAACAACTTTGGGTTGTTCAGGTAAAACCAGCTTTAGAAAAAGCAAAATGAACCATAAAACTGAATAACTGGAAACAATGGAAAGCAGAAAATGTGCAACAGATGTCTAGAAAATGTATAAAAATAAAGGCAAGCAGACCAAGACAGAAAAGACAGAAGCCAACATGAACTTCACAGTTCTGGCAAAGAGGAGGAAGAAAACCCATCACTAACACCACGCTCCTCCCAGCCAAGGATGCCGAGAGCTCCAAGATTTCTGACCTTCTGCGCGCGGAGCAGGGGAGGATGAGCAAAGCTCCTGAGAAATGGGGGAGACACTGGCAGACACTAAAGCTTAACCGAAGAGTTGTTAATGACATTTGGTTTGTATTAAGTAGGCAATCTAGACTGTGAGTCTGAGTAGCGTTGTACTTGGACTGCTAATAATAGTAGTTTCTTGTATTTTGTTTACACTGTTCAAACTGTAAATTGGACCAACACTGAACAAGAGGAGCAGTCCTTTTCTATTGCCCTCATGGTTTTCTGGTTTCACAAAGGGTTGTGACAGCAGTTTGCTTTTAGTACGTGCCTTTCTCATTTCAGTATGGCACATTCCCTGTTATCTTGCTTGAAATAAATAAGGTAAGATCAAAAATGAAAATGAAGATACAGCAATTAGATATGGATGTTTACACCTCAGGCTCAGTGGCCTGAATTTAGCATAGGTTTGTAACAAGTTGCTGACTTCCTAACTAGTCCTCTGATTCCTGATTTATTTATTTTTTCCATAATGCTCTGGCACCCTTAGCTCCCAGGCATCACTTTGAACTCCAGCTACTGCTTTGTAAATGAGACTCCAGACTGGAAAGTAGAGCTTGAAAACAATGACCTGAGGCACCCCAAAGCTTCAGAAAGCAGAAAGCGGGGAAAGAAAACCCAGTGCTGAGAGACGGGATTGCTGGTGCTGTTATTTTAACTTGCACCGTTTTTCCACCCCATCTCATTGTCTGGGGCACCCACTTCATGGTGACCAAGCACCCAGGACCATCTCTGACGCAGGACTCGCCACCGCACTCGGGGACTGACTCCTCTTTGGATGATGCAGCTGGTCTCAGTCACTAAGAAGTGCTACCAGGGAGAGCTTTGCATCTCCCATTGTCCCCCCTCCACTTGGCAAACCTGTCCTGGGAAGTAACTACCTTCTTTTCCCACCTAGAAAGCTGCATCAGACCGCTCAATGCTGGTGTTCACTTCCAAAGAGAAGAGATTGAGGAAGTAACAAATAGGAAAATACATACCAAAGTAGCTGTTTGCAATCTCTTTGACAACAGAGATTACTTGAAGGCAGCATGCAGAAGGTTAATGAGTTTTGGCACACGTGCGCCCCTGCTCCAAGGGATCCTGCCTCATGCCGTGATAATAAGAAGTGCCTGGGGTCACCTGGAAAGGCAAACCTGTCCGTGTGATCCTGCACCTGGATGCCAGCAAGGATTGCTCTGCGGGCAGTGCTAAGCATCATTGCAGTGCAGAGGGGAGAGAGCAGCCTGGGAACACACTATCTGATGTTTCTCATGCCTCAGAACTCTTTTTGTTCAGTAAATTAGGCTTTCACTGAGGAAATTGAAGTGGATGTTTTATAATTCTTAAGTCTCTATCACTCAGAAGCTATTGCCAGGAAACCAACATGTCTTTGAGAGGGGTATACAGCCATGCACATTGGGGTTGAGTGGAGACACCTCAGCCAGGATAGAGGACAGTTGTCACTGAGACCCTAACCCTAACCTCTGCACCAGAGGTGCTGGCACTGAGTACTGGAGCGATGGGGGAGCCCAGGAGGCCAGCACAAGCTCAGGGATCTGTCACAAGTAGCCGTGTGCCCCAGCCCTTTCATAGCTGCTCTGTGATGCGGGGAAGCTGGAACAGGTTTGGTCTGCAGTGGGGTCCCAGCCAGACCCTGGTTAATGGCTGAGCTCTGCCCCCGGGTCTGCGCCCTGGTGGGGAGGTGAGTCAGGCTGCCGTGGGTGATGCTAAGGAGGGCTATAGGAAGACAGATGTGCTCTCCATTTTTCTAATCATGCAGCTTCAGTGAATATTATTTATTTTAAATTTTCAAGTGTATTTACAAAGGAAATACTTGGGGAAGGTTCTGCTAACTGCACCTCAATCAGGTGCAAATAGTGGTGTTGCTCACAGAGAACATACAAGGACTGTTTCACAAGGGGAAAACGAGAGAGAAAGCCTAGGCATGAACTTGAAATACGTAGGGCCAATTTCCACCTGCAGCCCAGGACACACAGCAGAGCAGAGCGCTTTCTCACCACAACCTTCTACTTATGCATGAGGGATGCTCTCATCCGCTGGCTCTTTCCAAACATGAATGTGCTGACAGAAAGGCAAGCTGGGCTGGCTTGGGGAGTGCTCTACCCACATCAGCACTTCGCTCCTCGCCTGTCAGAAGCTATTTACCTATGTGGACTGCACAGCCCCGAGTATTTTGGCAGCCGAGACCAGACACATGCCATGGGCTGGGCGCACCACGAGCAGCAGCAACTGCGCAGATGACAGGCGTGTCATTTTGCTGGCAACCGAGAGGAGGACGGGAGGGCCCAAACCCACCTCCCCACCTCTGGGTGTCCGTACAGCTGCAGGTCTGAAGGTGGGTTGGCTCCTGGCGCGCTCTGTCCTCAGATACCTGTGCAGGTTCCATCTTTTTCTGCAGATGGAAAGGCGTTGTTTCAAGTCATGACTAGGTAGTGCTCCATTCAGGTCTATTGGGGTCCTCCGTGCTGGTGCAGAAATCCAGCTGAAGTGGATAAATATGACTTTTTTCTGGATGTACACAGTTTCTTCCTCTCTCCACATTTTCTTCAGCTCCTCTGGCCAGCACAGCGGTGAGGGCAGCCCTGCCTCCCCCGCTTCTGACCACGGGAAAAACACTGCCCCAGTGCTAGAGAGACCTGCACAGGGAAGGTTCCTAGTTGACAGAACTGCAGATGTTTGTCTTTACTGGATTAATGGTCCTGTTTTGTGCTTTCCAAAGTGATGACAGACAAATATTTATTGGCTGGTTTTTGTTCTGAAGCTGATGGACAGAGTAGGTTTCAAGAAGTCATATCACAGAAAACGGGGTCCCGTAGAGGTGAAGGCAGGAGCCTAATGCACACTCGGGGCTGGAGACTGGGACATTTGAGCCAGGGGCAGACTCAGAACATGCTTCGCAAGCTTAGGACAGTGGTGGAACACGTCTTTGGAGCAAGACAACTCCACTAACTCTCCTTGGATTGCATTTCTTCACCACCAGCACACTCCCTGGCTGGGACATGTCATGCATCTCCCATTATATGACACAAAGGAACCTATGGATGGCCATACTGGACTGGAAGGAAGCTCCATCTAGCTCAGACACAGTCTCAGAAAGAGGTCAGAGGTGGATGCTGACTCAAAGTACAGAAATAAGAATACATGTAGGGCAAGATATTCCTCAGTACCTCCTCCCCCAGTCTCAAGTGATTTTCTCCTCAGGGACCTCCTCAACCAGAAGGATGGATTTATTTTTCATAAATTCATTGCACAGTTTTTGACAGTGATGCTTTTACACCTGCTTCAAGAGCCCCAAAATGCACTTAATGTGGTATCGTGCCAGTGTGGGGAATGAAAGCTCATTTCCTCCAGCTGCACGGTGAGCCCAGCAGGCTGATCTATGGTCTTGCCTGCCCACTGGGATCTTGCCCAAGAAGGAAGTTTATGCAAGCACTGGAACAAATAAAGATTCCTTCTTCATTACCTTTATTGAAATACATTTATGCTAAAGTTGCACTGTGTGAACTTGTTTTGAACACTGCAAATGAGAGACAAATCTAAGCATTAAGCCTTACCCCTGCAAAGGATAATTGAGATCGATGTAGCTGTTATCTCACTCTGACACTGGCCCAGGTGCAAAGGGATGCTGCTGAGTGTCCTGCTAGTGAGTTGAGGCATTCTGGCAGAAGGTATGGCTCACAAATATTCTCCCTGCCCCAATGACCTTCAGTCGAGGTGTCAGGATCTGGGGTCTCAAGACAAGGTCAGTGGGGCTTTTAAAAAAAAAAATTAAAAAAATTAAAAAATCACCCCTGTGTTGATAAGTCTCAATACCTTCTTAATACGCTCTTCTGAAATCTACCCTCTCATTGCACAGTCACAAGGGAGTAGATTATCAGCCAGCTGCTCCTCCGTATCTTTTTTTTTATGCTTTCACTCATTTTCCTCCAACTTCCTGTGATTTTCAGATCTTGTTGATCATTCAAGATGCCTCTCTACTATTCCAGCATCTCTAGTCTGCTGTCATTCAGACTTCAAATCCAGTGCCTACAGCTCCCTGGTTCTGTGCTCCCTCTATGCAGAGAAAGCTGAAAAGTAGCAATCCGTTTTTTAAAGACTGACATTCATTTTTCTGATATCTAGCCATGAAAATTCCTCCCTCTCCTGAAAATTTTGCAGTGGATGTTTACCTTTCAGCTCTCCTCATGCCTTCCTTTTCCCACAGAGAGCTGGCAGATCATATTACTGACTTCAGGCTGCACCAAATCAAATGTTCTTTTTCCTTCAGAGTGAGACAGGGAGGGCAGGTTATTCCAGGAAGACATTTGAGAAGAAAATGTTTTCAGCAATTTCTGGGAAGGAAACCAGAAAGTGAGAAGGTAAGAAGGTACAGGCTTGCCAAGGTAGACTTGCTCTGCTGGGCAACATTAGCTGCCTCCTGGGATACTTACAGAATAAAAACTTATTTTATTAGTCTCCAGTAATGATATCAAATCGGATCAACCAACTCTAGCTTGAGTGGAAGGATGCCTCTATTGACAAGTAGCTTTGATAGTTACTCCTTTAAGGGCTTTGAAATGACAAGATGCATTTCAGCTGTTATAAAAAAATTTTCCTCTGCTTGCTTCAGTGCTCGTCTTATTAATTACAAGTTTAATGCTTTCAGTAATTGTAAGCATGTGGTTTGCAAAGGGGTTGCATGTTGCTTCTCTGTCATTGTAAGCACCGTGATGACAGTGAGGCTAATGTTTTCCTTGATATCGTAAGATTAATTGCAATAAAGGAATTACAGTGTTATGGATTCAACATGGCACATGTTAAATAGATGGAAAACTTCCCAGGCGATTAACCTCCCCATAACACTCGTGAGCTGGGAGTCCGTGTTCATGTTCAGGAGGGTGTTGTAACAAGATCCTGTAAGGACTGGTATGTGGGCTCTGTGCTATTTAATATTTGTACTGATGATCCAGGAGAAAATATAAAATGGTCAAAGATAAAGCTTCAGGTGGCAGAAAGACCTGGGGAGGTGACAGAGAGGTGTTCTTGCTGGTACAAAGCAGCCTGGCTTATTTGGGAAACTGGGCATAAGCAAACAATATGCATTGTAATAGGGATGGATGTGAAGTCATTCCCACTGGAGTAAAGGCTGTGGCCATAGTGGAGACACGGCTGTGCTGGGAAGCAGCAAGACAGAGAAGGCATGAGGGTAATCAGCATTCGGTGTGAAGGTCCACAGCAATGTGCCAGCCAGAAGTACAGTGTTCAATAACAGCCACAATTTAAGAAAGATTCCCCTAAATTGGAGGAGATGTTTAGAGATGCACCAGAGGAAAGATTAGATAATGAGATAAAGTCAGGGTTGGGAATAACGCCGTAAGTTCAATCAGATAAACTTAACCAAGAGAAGGTTAAGGATGAGAGATCCCAAAGTGACCAAATAAGGTAGAGAAATTTAATACTAGAGGTACAGTAAGATCTAAAACTAAAAGCACAGGATAAGTGTATTCAGATTACAAATAAGGTATACGGGTTGCTTTTTTTAACAAAGCAACGAAAGAAGGATTCTCCATCACATAAATTGAAAAATAATAGGTGGATGGTTTTATTATGGGTACCGCCTAGTTCAAATGTGAACACAGGGAAGTCTATGGCACGGAGGTTGGACTAGACAACCCTGATGTCCTTTTGGGACATTAAATTTTATCAGGGTAAGGCTGTGAAGCACCAAGATTATATGTTGATTTAGCTCATCTATACCTAGGCTAAGCTAACTGGGACCCAGCTCTCCCTTACTGCTTAATGGCAGCATTGACAATGGACATGGATAAAATCACACACATTCAGTTAATTTAAAAAAAAAAAAATTAAAAATTACTAAATGTGTAGCTGGACCTTGTTCAGTTCTGCAGTGAAGGCAGTTTCTTCTGTAGCCAGTTGTGCCGCCCAGATGCTGAATTTCTGCTACAAGCAGTTAAAGGCAACATTTTGTGAAGATCGTAGGGGCTGAATATGTTCATAGGAACCATTAGAAGACACAGCAGGAATGAAAGCATGTGGTGAAGCCCTTGATGAGAGGAGACATGCAGACGAGTAGATCAGTCTTAACAGTAAGCACAGCAAGCTCTGGTTTTCATGTGCTATTACTGAAGCAGCAGAAAGCCATTTGGATGGGCGTTAGGAAAGAAAGATGAAGTCCTGTATTTTTACCAGTGACTTCTTTCCATTGTGCCTTTGTTCCCATGTGCCTTTTGGGGAGGGTGTCCATGTCTAGTGTCCCTGGGATCACCAGAACCTGCCCAGCTCCTGCCTTCACCTCCTTTCCTCCAGAGTGGAAGCAGATAACTAGGTGTTTTAAAGAAAAAAAAAATAAATTCCTTCTCATTCCACGCTGTTTCAGCGCCTTAGCTCTGTAGTAACAGATGACCTGCTGAACTCTGATGTTCAGTATTTCAGCCCGGGGACGGCTGTTAATCAGGAGCTCTGCTAGACTGCTCAACCCAGCCGTCTCCTGTCCTGCCTCTCGTTAGGACCAGGCTTTGCTGCTCGCCCTTGCCCGCACATGCAAACATTTCACCTTTCAAATGCATAGCCTGATGTTGCTGTCAGTCTGCACAAGGTTTTACGTACGGCAGGGCTGCATATTCACAAGGTTTTTATTCCAAGTTAGGGAACAAATCTATGCGATGTTCCACCTAGTTTGTTCTGGGGATGTATAAGGGGAATTGGGATCACTGACAAAGTGGCCCTGCTCCATTCTTCATGAAAAGCCAGTGACATTCCCTCATGTCCTGCCAGTGCCTACTTATATCCTCCTCAGATTCACGTAGACACAGGTGTTTTCTCTTGGTGACTCTCTTTTATTTCTTGTCTTCCTCTTTGAACTGTCACTTAATTTCATGAGTTTCGGAAGTGATTATATGGCTGAAGTTTGGAGTCTTAGATTACACCCCATGAGATGTCTTTGCAAACGCACCTCACAGCAGTCTAAGGTGTGGAGTCTAATGCTACAGAAGTACTTTTCTTGCGGTGCCTAATTAAACTCCTCATCACAGGCATAAACTAGTCCTGGGGGTGATGAGTAGCGAGGAAGCCATGGGTGCCTATCAAACCTGGCAGTCCAAGTGCAGCCTCTGACAGCTCCTGCTTTGCCAGCTGCCAAAAGTGAGGCAGGGTCTTGAGAAGAAAGATCACTTTATGCTTCCCTGGTTTCTCTCCCTAACTATCTACACACCATCATTAGGCAGACACATGTGGTCACTCTTACATTGCAGCAGAGTACTGCTGACGTGCTGTGTCTGCTGTCTACAACTGGGTGTGTAATACCTTAACCAAATGTCCTTTATCCTCTCGAGTGACTGGTACGAAAATAAAGGTTTGTTGGAGCGAGAAAAGGGGTTTACAAGCCTGTCACCATTGCTACATCGCCGGCTCTGCTGAGTAATCTTACAGCTCCTCCCTCTAGCTGGCTTGCAGATGGATGGATGCTGCAGGTGTACCTGAGCTTTCCAGCTGCTGTTTGCTGGCCTTCCCCTGGAAAGAAGCTGTAGAGGACCAGTCCCTGTCTCTGCCACCCCAGCACTGGGTTATTGCACTTGCGGTGGGGCTCCAAGACCTCTGACAGGCAGTGCCACACGGCTGCGTGCGGGGAAGTGCTGCTGACTCTTGCAGCACATCACACCCATGACCTGCTGTCCTGGTTTGAGTGACACAGGACAAATTTATCTTCTAATGCCTGGGAAAACTGCACTTTTGCAAGACTCTAGTGTCTGAATTTGTGCAAATATTTACTTTATAGCCAGCTATGGTGGGTGGGCTTCAAGGTCTCAGGGTTTTTGAGCTCGCCAGGTGTGGGGATGAGGAGGAGCGAGACCCGGGCACTTGAGCCAAGCTGGCCAACAGGATTATTTCAGACCGTCAACGGCACATTCAATAGAAAACAGAAAGTTTGCTGCCAAGTTCTCTCTCCCTTGACGGCGGCGATCCAGAGAGCTTCTTGCCCTGGTGCCGGAGCCCTGAGCCCTTCCCTTCCTCCCCAAGCCGTAGCGTTCCCAGGGTCCCACATTTGCTGTCCTCTGCTGGGAGCGCACATCTTCCTACGGATAGAATGGGCTGAGTATAACCCTTGTGTATTTTATATTGTATTGGGATCAATATTGGTTCTTTAGTGTTATTAATGTTATTTATTTAGTCTTATCCTATTAAATCTGTTTATATTTCAACACTTGTGTTTCCTTTTTTTTCCCCAGTTCCCCTTCCAGCGTGGGGAGGAGTCATCAGGTGATAGAATAATTGTCTGAAAGACCATAAATTGTTGTGGGTTTCTCAAATCATAACACCTGCCAGTGGCAGGGCAGGTCCCAGCAGCCCACCTGCATGCAGCTTTAGGAGAGAGCAGCCAGAACGTTTTGGAGCCTGATGAGCTGAGCTGCTCCCCATGCCCGCACGATACTGGTGGGGCTGCAATTAGCAGAGGCTCTGAACATGGGTCTGCCTTTACTAAAGGTGTGTGCCTCTGCCCCGCAGCCGGGCAGGGATGTGTTAACCTTAGAAACGTGATCTGACACACCTGCCCTCCTGCAGACGGGTGAGGAGAAGCGCTGTCAGTCAGGGGACTGAGCCGGCAGCTTTCGATCTTTTCAAACTCTTTGCACTTTGCTCTCAGGGGCTGCCTTGCATTTTTCGTCTAGGAATGAAGTGCAGTGTTGAAAAAGCCAAGAGATATGCACTGACGTCAAACTCAGTGTGCAAAATGCTTCTGACTCTGCAAGATGTTCAGGAGGGAAAAATCTCCCTCCTGCCATGCCCCAGGGCGTGAACTAGTGCTTGGGCCAAGCCTGCGCCAATCCCAACATCCCGAAGCTCACTGGAGAGGCTGTGTGGTTGCACTGCTGTTGGGGCAGCCTGAACTCTTAGCATCATAGAATCACCCAGGTTGGAAGGGACCTTTAAGATCATCGAGTCCAACCATCAACCTAACACTGCCAAGTCCACCACTAAACCATGTCCCTCAGCACCACGTCTGCCCGGCTTTTCAATACCTCCAGGGATGGCAACTCCACCACTTCCCTGGGCAGCCTGTTCCAATGTTTTATAACCCTTTCAGTGAAGAAATTTTTCCTGATATCCAATCTAAACCCTCCCCTGGCACAACTTGAGGCCATTTCCTCTTGTCCTGTTGCTTGTAACTTGCATGCATAAAAGCAAAAGCAGACAGGTAAAGTGGTGGGGGGAAGGTGTGTATTTCAGGGTCTGCTTCCATGCTAGAAATCCTTGAGCTATCTCCAGGTGACCTGATTCATTTGGGAGGTTCATTTAAGTACAGCTTTACCGAAGGAGCTGCCTGGGATCAGGCAGCAGCAGAGCTGTGGCAGTGCAGCATGACCCTGGAGTTTCCTGGCCTCACCCGTCACCAAGGAACTGACTCAATTCTGTAAGTTCAGAAATCATAGAACTGTTTCGCCACAGTTTTGGCTAAGCTGCCGGAGGCTGTTGTTGAATGAGCTGGTCACACATCCTGGCACACGGGTCTTCTGGATTCACACAGCGCCTAGCGCTGGGGCTGAGGACTCCCTCAACAGCGTGGGGATCCATGCCGTCAAACTCGTCGTCTGGACATGAGTTCTGATGAGCTTAGAAAAAGGCATGGGCTCTCCTGATTGCTGAGTTTCCTTCTGGGTGCAATGTGGGAACTGCCTCCCTGGGATGTGCTGTTGGGAGGTCTGGGTTTCACAGGGCTCTCTACAGTGCCTCAAAAACACAAAGCTCTCTAGATTCTGAGCACTGATATTCCTTATTCCCGTTCAGCCCTGTAGGACTCAATTGCTTTGTGCTGGACGTGGGCTGGGTACAGATTTGCCGGCACTCCACATTCCTGCCCTAAGCCAACCAAAAGCATGCCGTTCTGCTGCTTGTTGCAGGGAAGGACGCTCTCTGAATAATTTGTGCCTGCTGCTGTGGCACTAATGTCATATTCATCTGCTAATATGCCTAGCCACACACATTAAGGACTTTAAATGTGATATACGTTATTAATCCTGATATTGAATTATAAATTTGCTCTGACTGGTTAAAGTGCCACAGCGTCTGCCTCTCCCTGGTCTGTACACAGAGCTGCTGTGTCACTCCTGCCATGTCCTGCAGCCCACTGGTATAACCCTAGGGAAAAGTTTAATTGGGGACTGCTCTTAGCATCAGTCTGGTTAAGGACTTCAGTGTTGGGGTATTTACTTGGCTGAAGCACTCAAAACCCCTGCCCAGGAAAGCTTGTATTGGAATCTGCTCTTTCTTGAGATTTGCTGTGCTTGCATCTTGGGGGATGATGCAGAGACACCACCTCAGGTGGCTTCCAGAGCCTCTGTCGCCATGGAAAGCCTGAATAATGGTGCCTAAAGACACAGAAAAGCCAGAGGTTTCCCAGATGTTCTGGATCTCTGCAGTGGTTGATGTTTACATGGAGTTCTGAGAAAAGATTGCCAGTGATGCTGACCTGTCTGGGATAAGGTTCCACTATCCCCAGTGCACACTGGGCTTTACATATCACCGGCCCATGGTGGCCAGAGGGCTGCACTGAAGAAAGTGGATGAGATATCACTCCCTTAGTGGCCAGCCCCCACAGTTTATATAGCAACGTGCTCTTCGGAAATCAGCATGCCATTTGCCAATGCCCTGGGAGGAAGCAGGCCGGTGACAAATCCATTAAATAGACCTGTGTGAATGCTATCAGGCTTTTATTACTATCTCCTAGCTAGGTTATTATTCTGCTCCCTTGACAATTTCTTCTATTCCATTTCCGTCAGCAGCTGTGTTTGTCAGCCTGTTGTATTAATACATGTGCTTTTCCCTCCTTGCCCCTGATTAGCTATAGGAGCTTGGTAAGAGAAGGTAGGTTTGGTGATTTCACATCACGTTAGAGAAGCATGCAGCTTCTCTGCATCGCAGCGCCCCGGGGAGACAAGGGTTTGTTGGCTGACCCAAGTCTAAGGGATGTGTGTGGCTATAGCAGAGGTAACCTGCTGAGCCCTTTCCTGTCTCTGTGCAAATGCCGTAGGCTGTTCCCTGTGCTGCTGAACATACATAAGCAAGAAACAAAAGCAACCTGGGGAGGTGAGATGTGGGGAACTGGGGAGGTCTGCTCTGCAGGAAGCACCAGCAAAAAGTCTTTAAAGGGAAGGCTCACACCGTCAGTAATTAATGGTCCTTTTAGATGTCCCTCTTTTTCTGAGTATCTCAGACTACTTAATTGTTGAGATCTAGGTGCTGAATCAGTTCACAATCCATTTACTGTGTTATCTGGCCTCTGCACAGGGAGATCAGATGCTTCCAGGAAAGTTGATTTAGACACCAAAGACCCACACTCACTTCTCACTGTGCCTCTGTTTCTCTCTGTGGAAGGGAAGCCAAGGATACTCGTGATTTTTCACCCAGTGAGGGTATTTAAGGAAGTCCTGAGCGACAGCCCTTCTTTGACAGGTGTGCTTATGTCCTTAGACCAGCATCTCTCATATCCTTGGACTGGTAACCACAGCGCTGCTACCGCTGCGGCATACACAACTCAGGTGCTTGTGGAAGGGGATTATTTAATTGCTTCCCAACACTATATTGTTAGAAGTTTGCTTCTGCTCTGAAACAAGACGTGCTTAATCTCTAGGCACCTAGGAATACAGCCAAAGCCCTACAGCCTTCCTCCAGCCTTCTCTAAAACCCGGGAGCTTGTGTTGTACAGACCACGCACCTGAGGCTCCTGTATTGTTTTAACCCAAGCAGCGAAAAACAAAACAAAATTCCTAAAGTCTTCAGGGATTTGGGAATCTGGCCAAGCAAAAGCCACTTACGCAGCCTTCTCAGCGCTGCCTGTGAGGAGGCAGTAGTTAATATTTGCGGGATGTCTGTATCCCGCTGGCCTTCTGCCCGCCAGCACCGTGAGCGCTTGTTCGTACAGCGGAGTCCTGTCTCATCCTACCGCCTGATGGACAAGCTCCCTTTCTTCCAGGGGCTGGGCTGTGCCGCAGAAATAGAGAGATTTGTACTCAAGCCCAGCCGTCGCTGTGCAGTGACAGCCATAAAGTTCCTAGATAGAGTTGTTACATGATTAATAACAACAGGAGCAGCTTAATAGATAAAGCCATTTCCTTCACCTGAGATCTGTTCTGGGACTTACTGCTGTAGAGCTTGAATGAACTGAACAAGGATGTTAGTGCTAATTAGCGTGCATGACCGCAGCCCGATACTGGAGGCTGCCGCTAAATGGCCTGTCTCACCCAGCACCTCTCCCAGCCTCTCGCTGGAGTTTCGTCCTCCCTGGGAGCCAGCGTCAAGCAGAGCCAGGGCAGTTGCCACGGGGGCAGACGGTGTCAATCATACCAATTATCCTTCCTCATTCTAAAGGGTTCAAAAATATAAGCCTGTGTGAGGTACCCTGGTGTAATTTGCCCCGTTGAAGAAAGATAAACTTTTCTTTCATGAGCCTGATGCCTGTAAATAGCATCTCTCTTTTGAAATATCTGTGAACCTGTATTTTAATATTCATTTTTGCCTCCCATCAAAGAAAGAACAATAAAGCACATCAGTGATAGATCTCTAGTAAATTCTGACCTGTTGTTAAGCAGTCCTCAGGTTGGTACATGCTGTTGCTGAACTGACGAAAGCTATTCTGCCTCTATAAAGGAGCAAATCAAAACAACCCAATATCATCCTGAAGCTCTTCCTGAGAAGCCTGCTCAGGGAATAGGGACCCATGACGCCTCTCTTGTTTTGTGGCTCGTGCCTGAAACCACTTTGCAAAGGTAGATGTCTCACTCGATTCCAACTTGAGACAGGGAGAGCAGAGAGCATCAGTGCTGGGAGGTGGTGGGCACCTGCTTCTGCTAAAGCAGCTGCAGGTCCCAGCATCTCTCATGGAGTAGAGTCAAAGTAGTAAACGCAGTTCCCCAGCTCAAAATGCTACACCTTTGCTAGCTGAAAGACCATGTCCTATTGCAGACACCTTTCCACAAGCACCAAAATTCAAATCATTGGTTCTGAGCCCTACAAAGTAAGCAGAGCCTCACTGCCAGAGGAACACACAACCCAAACATGGGATGGAACATTTTTCTATATGACTTTTCCTCCTGTCTCATTAAGCCTTGTCCATGACTGTCCATGTCCCTGGTTCCCCAGCTGTGGTCTGCAGATCACTGGTGGCCCAGGAGGCTCTCAGAAGTGGCCTACACCTGATGCACAGGCTCATCGCTTCTGCATGGTGCTCTCTGTGACAAGCCAAGCGACACGAAGACATTGTGGCTCAGGGAAATGCTGGCAGCTGGCAGCACCCTGAGGTCCAAATAATTTGCAGCGTGTGAATTTTGAAGGGTTAGAGGCAGCCTCTGCTGTACAGGATTTGTCTCGCCCCAATTTAGAAAGTGATACCTGTGATAGGACAAGAGGAACAAACTCGGTTAATTGTCCCAGTCACTATAGACAGAGACCAGGCAACTACCCAAGATGAAGCTCAACTAGTTCTATGTTTGGAGTGTGAAACCAACAGCTGAGTCAAACAAAGGGTTGGTAGAAGATATCACTATTGCCCCATTTTACAGATGAATTCGGACTGAGAAGGATTGAAGGTCTTGGCCAAGGACATGAGCACCTAGCATCACCGCCATGCTGGCTTGTGGCTGAACCACCCTCCCCTCTGGGCCACAAAGCAGATGTCACCGTACCCTGTCCCCTTCGCCAGCCGACCTTTCCTTCTCCCCTCTCGCCCCGCTGTGTGTAAGGGACAGTCGTCTCCCCTGCAGCTCTGCTCTGGTGGACAGCATTTCTGAAGCTCTCCCCTCATTTCCAAGCAACGCTGAGATGCATTAACTTCCTCTCCCCTTCTGCTGTAACCACTTGTTTGGCTCTTGTTATTGGATTATTTATAGTAATTCCGCAAAGTGTTTTGGAATCAGTAGAAGGGCACAGTGCTAAATACAATAGCATCACCTCGTGAGATCTGACATTTAAAAACAGGGGATCTAATTACTGAAACCGAGGGAGACAGCAAATGTCAGGAAGAGCCAGTGGCTGTTGGCTTGATACTGTGACTCCTAAACCGCTGCCCGTGGTCTGCAGCAGGCAGAGGAGTCGTTCACAGCCCCCAATTTTTCCCATGGAGCACACAGCCCAGGAGGGCAACCCTAGCACCTCTTCAGAAGGTGCAACATCTGCTTCTTCTGCCAATGCTGTCTGAAAACAACAACGTGAGGCTGTGCAAGTTCTTGACTGACAGATAAACCTGCTACCACCGTTGTTCCCACAGCCAGACCCTTCTACTCAAGTTAGGAGGGTCAAATGCATTTCTCGACCTGACCCCAAAGTTTCCAGCCAGACCCCGTCTAAAGCAAAGAGCAGCTTCGCAGCTTGCTTTCTTCTCGCAGAGGAATTCTAGTGCAGAGTGTGTCCAAGCTGTCTGAAATAGTGCAGCTGCCTAAAAGCCCAAGTTAATATTCATGCATCGTGCAGAATTTCAAATACATCCACCTCTCATCAGCAACGTCAAACTGTCTTGACAGTTAATGAGCTAGGCACAGACTCTAAAACAGCAAGTTGTAACTGAATAAATATGATAAACAACCTGTTTCCAGATGGCTTTTTATGTAAAACTATTTATGCAGTGTTGATAGATGGCAAATTTTATGCCAATAAATCCTCGTATTTTAAAACATTTGCCTTCTTAATTGCCCAGTTTACATGTAAAATATGTTTATGTGCATTGCTAAGTCGAAAAGTGACATGGGAACATCTCTGGACTGAGTAAGCACTATTCCTGCAGTGGCCCATCTGTCTGGGCTCATGAGAAGAACAGTGTCACAGGAATGTCACCTGTGAAATCTTGTACCTAAGAGGAGTCAGACTCTGATCAAGGAGAATATGTGTTGCTGTTAAGCTCTTGTCACTTGTTATATGGTGTTTGAAGGGAACTTGGAGCTCTGACCCCACAGGCTGGTGGGACCTTGAACACTGCCAGGGAGATGCAGCCGGGGATGAAGCCGGTGGTGGGAGGAGGCTGCGGTTTCACCGTGGGTGGTGGTGTTGCTGCAGTCATCAGTCACGGACCCTCTGCTCCACATCTCCAAAATGGGACAGCTGGTACTCTGTCTCCTGGGATGGCTTTGGAGGAAGCCCGCTGATGGCTCTGAGGTACTCTGACCCTGCAGGCACTGACATCTCGGGGAGAAGCCAGTTGTATCCCAGCACTAGAGAGACTCTTGCAGTCTCCCAGGATCTCTTTCCCACTGAGGGGGTTCCAGTATATCAGAGAGAGGATACTGTGCTAAAGCAATGGCAGCCCAAACCATACAGATGAGAAGACAAATGAGTCTGTGTCTTTGGTAGCTCACCCAGGCTCCCTGGTGCCGTTTGCAGCTGGATCCTCCTTGAACCACCAGTTTTGCTCCTGGATGTCTCTGCCACCTGCATACAGCAAGGGCAGAGCCAGGACCCCACACAGGCTGGCTTGTCCCTCTGTCCAATTGTGCAGTCAGTCCTCACCGCTGCGTTTTGGCCAGAGGTTGTCATCTGAGCACTTTGCTTTTTCCCCTAGAGGAGAACCCATCCAGCCTTTCCATGCTTTACCAGGGTTTCTCCAGNCATTGGAAGCACGAATTGCAGAGACACATGCAAAATGCAGCAGGAGACACTGAGCATCCTCCAGCTCTGGTGCCAAGCCCTGATCCCTAACCACCAATGCACCTGGTGACTACAAGGGGATCTTCCCTGGGGTGCTGACTTCATCCCAAGGAGCTCAGTGGTGGCAAACGCAGGAGCGACAGACCCCTATTAGACACATAGCCTTCTAATGCAATTAGTTAATGGTTTATCTGCATTCTTATTACTGGCTATTTGCTCTAATAGATTCAATCATGTAAAACATTAACATAAATTGACACCAAACAGATTTATCCCTTTGAAAATATTTACTCATTTAGGATTCCTGGTAGTTGTTGGGCTCAACTCTACAGTATATTGGGTGTTTTATTCAGCCTTTAACTCATTTATAGGGTATTTATAGAAGAGGGCTTCCCTGAGCAGTAAAACCAGAGGGCTTTGCGCACAACAGCTATGTCCTTCTGACAGGTTTATTTTGTTTTTATTTCTCTAAGGAATAGCTTTGCCTCACTCTGTTTTCACCTTAGCATTGCCACTAAAGTCATTAAAACAAAGTCTGCCCCGTTATGTCTTTGGTGACGTTTGGGCACCGTGGTCCTGGCTGGTCCTTGCAAGGCCAGGGCTGCGAAGGAGGTCAGGGCTCAGCGCTCTCTCCCCCGTCTCAGCACCAGCCGTGTATCCACCTTGCTGAACACCATGGGCAGATCTGGCACCGCACAGGCGAGTGTGCAGGGACAGAGTTGCTGAATCCTCTATGTGGGAGCTGGGTGCAAACCTCTACAGAGCCCCGTGTTACCATTCCCTCTTCTCCGATATTAAACGGGAGCCGCCACCACCCTCATCTGCGGCACTAAAACAGAGTGGGGTCTGACAGAAACCCACCCCTGGCTTGCTACGGCAGACAATCCTTAGCCAACAAGTCACCGCAGGAGGCAGGAAGCAGGGAGCAGGGACTTTGTGACATCTTCTCTGATTTCTGGGAGAGCTCCGAGGGGTTTTTTACCTTAAAGAATAAAGCATGCACCCAGCCAGCCTCCCATTAATCTGGGTGCCCTTATCCTGTCAAGAGAGCGAGAGTTTGAAAACTCATGTGCAAGGGTGTGATACTGAACTAACTTTTAAAATAGTTGCTTAATGCCTGTTCTTTACAAACAGCCTTTCCACCAGTAGCCGTGATGGGGTGTTCTCGTATCTCTGGATGCCGCGAGGGTCGCTTTCTGTGCCCTGTGAATGTCGCTAGAGTCTGTCATGAACTTTTCACAGTGATCAAACAAACCATCACAAAGGAAGATTAGTTTCGATAAGTCTCAAAAAAACAGGAAAAATAATTTTGGAGAAAACTGTAGGCATTGTCAAAATTTTCCATTTTGATTTTTGGGTGTTTTTTGTCTCTGAGGCGAGAAAGGCTTTAGTTTCAAAACATGATTAATCTTGGACTAATCAACAGGTAAAGAAAGAAGAAGAAAAATCAAATATCATATTCAGGTGGAGTTTGTGAATATGGGATATATGACAGCCCATAACTGTACTTTGCTGTGCAAAAATGCATGGTTTTAAAAAAAAACATGCTTGGCAAAAAAGGAAGAAAAAAAGCAGAATGAAAGAGATCTTGATTTTTCATCCTAATTTGACATAGGGATACTTATTTTTCTTTTTTGAGTATGAAGAATTTTTACCAGATGAGAAAACCATTTCCCATTTATGCTCCAGTTATCACTATGATGGGCATTTTTAGATATGATTTTGATGGGAGAAGGGGGTGGAGAGAAGTCCAGGACCTTGTGTGTTAACTTGTACGTTCTGTGCAGCTATTGACTGACACACTGCATTAAAAACCTCAATGCATCAGGATTATTAGGAGAGCCACATTTGCCTGGGCCAACCAGTACACAAAGCTCATGAGGAAGCCCACAGAACAGGGGAACAAGGTATTCACACAGCACTCGTGTCCATCAGGAGCTCCCATGGAGACTGGGTTAAACTGGGATTGATATAGTAAAAGAAATGCAGCTTCACTTCATCCCATTTCCCTCAGAAAGGGGAACTACTCCTTTAGCACCAAAACATCTCATCTCCCGCCTCCATCACCATTTTCAAATGATCCCACAAAGCCTGACCAAAAGAGAAGGGACGTGGAAAGATGACTGCCCAGCCACCACCGCAGGCATGAGCCCATGAAACAACAGCTCAGCTACAGGTTCTCCCATCTCCTTTTTTCATTCCTCATTTCAGTGACATTTGAGAGTCCTCTCAGATTTTAAAACACATAGATTTTGACATTTTATTACTTGCCTGTCTCTGTTTTATGGTTATTAGGATGAGTGAAAAATTAAGGTTCCTGGAGGCTGCCGTGAAAACCTCTATTTATTCAAAGGGCATGTAAAAAATGGCTGCATCCCCTGTAGGCAACATAATGAGATTTAGGATCATTTCAGGCTCTCAATTGCTTTGCATACTGAGCATGGTACTTCCAGTGTCAGAAGTGCAACCCCAACTCCTTTCTGCCCACTCATTTCACCCTCCCCATGCCCCCAGAGTCCAGGACACCCACCTGGCAGGGTCTGCGGGCACAAGGTGATGTCCAAATTCCTTCATGTTTGTCACAAGTGTCCACAGTGTTGTGATTTCAAGGCAGGATGCGTCGCTAATGTATGTCACCCAAGACAGCACGATTCATATCCGAATGGTCCAGTAGCTGTGTGAAACTCAGGAGACCAGCTTTCAGCTCATACTTCTGAAGGCAATGTAGATAACAAAGCCTATAAGAGATCGTTTTCATTCTAGCTGATTTCATGGTCCAGATGCAGATTGACATAAATGACTCTTATCACATTATTTTATAATAGGGACCATTTTGGACTCCCGCAGTTCCACACAAGCTCTGGCCGGAGGAACCACTCCAAGCTAGGAAGGGGAATGTCCTTCAGTCTTGCCCTGGTTTGAGCTGCTGAGAAAACCAGCTCCCTGGGTGGTGGAAATCACAGAATCACCTGGGTTGGAAGGGACCTCTGGAGAACATCTAGTCCAACCCCGCTGCCACAGCAGGGTCACCTAGAGCAGGTTGCACAGGATGGTGTCCAGGCAGGTTTTGAATATGTCCAGGGTCGGAGACTCCACCACCTCTCTGGGCAGCCTGTTCCAGTGCTCTGCCACCCTCAAAGTCAAGAAGTTCCTCCTCATGTTTAGATGGAACTTCCTATGGTCAAGTTTGTGCCCGTTACCTCTTGTCCTATCACTGGGCACCACTGAAAAAAGACTGGTCCCAACCTCCTGGCACTCTCCCTTTAAGTATTTGTAGGCCTCAGTCTTCTCTTCTGCAGACTAAAAAGACCCAAGTCCCTCAGCCCTTCATCATAAGAAAGATGTTCCAGCCCCAAATCTGGAATGAAAGGTATTTTTCTGTGCTGTGAACTGCACAGCCAGTGTCAAGCTGCTAAATCAGTCTCCCAAGAACTCAGAAAAAACACTGGGCTACAAGTGATTATACCTTCAGTCAGCCTTTGCCTACATGAGGAGAAAGTCATTGCTTGCTCAGGAAGGTCTTGGAGAAGCCAAGGATTTAGGCAGGTCAATCCCCAGAACAGTAAAGGTCTCCAAGCCTGGCTCTCATTCCTCCCTGGTAAAGGTGAGGTCTCACATTCCCCATTTAGGAATCAACTCTGAAAGCAAAGGGTTTCACAGTCCCATGGGAGACTGGGAGCTTGTGCCTTTATTTTTCAGTTCTAAACTCCTCCTTCCTGGAAGCAAGGAATTTCTGGGTCACATGCTAATGAAGTCTGTTAAGAACAATCTCTCAGTGCCTAAATAAGTTGCTTGACGAAGGAGCGTACAGGACCAGGTACTGTTTTTACCAAGGCTGTCCTGTGCAAATGGAGATGAGACAGGAAAATGCATGGCAGCACAAGCCCATGGTGCAGCTGTGACTGTGGCTGCTTCGAGCCATGCCGCCTTGCTGCTCCTCCTCCGTATGCTGCTGCATCTGCCTCCGTGCAACCAGCTGTGAGGCTCCGGTTAGTTCCTATGGCTGCCTGCAAGTTGCTGACTCAGCACACACGATGTGTGAAGTCCCCAGTGGATGGTCACCCCTGAAATAACTGACCCACAGTGGATGTGGACTGCAGCAGGGATCTTGTTTAGGAAGATCCAGGGGCTGCAGAGCTGGTGGGAAGGGAGCAGGTTCCCCGGTGATTTACCTGGCTGCCAGATGTTGTGTGCAACCTGCACTGCTTGGGGTGGCCGGTCCGGCGCTGCCGCCTGCGACCACAGGCGTGAGTAAAACACAACTATCACAAATTTGAGGGGTTAATGTTCTTCTTCTCTCAAGAAAGTCCCTGCTTTCTGTGAAGCATTTGGAAAACCGGGTGTCTGGAAGTGGAAGTGTTTCAGGCCAGCTATGCTGCTTATGGGAGTCCATATGGTTGCCTTTTGGCTCTCTACCAGGATAATGTTTCTACAAGGCACTCTGGAATTGCTGTAGCAGGAGAAATGAGGGGGGAAAAGAATTTTTGGTTGAAATTTGTCCCAGCAAAGAAAAGGCTTTTATGTGCCAAACTATACCCTACAGGGACCCAAAAGAAACCTGTGCAAGACCAAAGGCTTGATGTGGCTGAGCAGTTTTTGTCTGTGCCCTGCGTTTAGGGGCCATCAGTGCCTGAGCTGAGCCGCTGCACCAACGTGATGCTTTTCTGGCTGTCTTGGGTCCGAGTCAGCATCCTGGGCTGCAGGCGGCATTCCTCCTCTTCGGGCAGATTGCCTGGCTCAGGACAGCATCCCCCTCATGACTGGTGGATCATCACACTGATCTCAGAGCCCCTGGGTTCCTGGCTCTGCAGAGGGCTCCTTGGAGGGCCATGACAAGTCCCAGCCATCGGATGAGAAAACAAACTCATGGCTGGGTGAAAACCCAAAATGTACTTCACTAGGACACCTTGTATCTGCCTGAATCTGGGTTTCTGTGGAAATGATTGGAAATACCGCATGGCCTGGAGCAGATTATCTCCTAATTGTTGGGTAATGTCTCCACTGGAAAATCACTTCTGCTTAGGAGGCAGCCCATCTGTACAGGATGGCTCCATGTCAGCATGACAGCACATGCAACAAGAAGTCCTTATTATGAATCCTGTGTCTCCAGCCCTTGGGATGCCCAGACAACATGGCAAGCCAAAGGACAACAGGAGGTACCAGCTGCGTTTCCCACTGCGCTCTGCACCCTGACCTGGATGGGCATGGAGTGCCCCCAGCATCAGACAGGATTCACACACCAGACAGGGAGTGTTGAAATCATCAGACACAGCTGCGGACCAGCACGCAGCAGTCCTGGAGGCAGCAGGAGGTGGTCTGGTGCCAGACCAAACCTGCCCACTGGCGAGTGGAGCACAGCGTCCCTCCTGTAGTCTGTCTGCCTGCATCCTGGGCTCTCCCACCACCCCATCCTGAGCCAGGCACCTCTCAGGGACCACAGGCATCCTGAGAGTCTCCATTGATGGCTTTCAAAGTTTTTCTGTGTATTTCTTATGAAATCATCTTTTCTTTGGAAATAGCTGTTAAGACCAAAAGCAAACAAAGGGGAAAAGCCAAAGCAAACAAAGCCCCTCATTTTCTTAAAAATTGACTGAAAAAACAAAATGTTTCATTTTGGCTTGAACATATTTCTATTTTGTCTTTCCTGTGAGAGCGAGAAAAGCAACAAATAACAACAAAAGCAAAGTGAGGCTCCCCCGGAAGAGCCTGTTGTTATACCACATGCATCAATTTTCTTCTTTAGTGTTTTCAGTTCAAAATACAAAGAAACACAATGAAAAACTGTTTTCCAGGTGTTATCTGCCTTTCTCAGACTCAGGTGTGTGGCCAAAAATCAGGATCCCCCGTGGCTGGAGGGATGGGGACAGGCTCGTGGGGGCTGGCATCGGCAGCAAGGCATGGAGAGCCAAAGGCAGCTCCTTCACGGCTGAAGTTGCCTGAAGCTCTTCCCCAGTGCTCCCTCCTCTCCACATTTCTCGGTGTTGTGTGATTTCAGAGGCTTTGCCTTGCGCTCCCCAACTTCCCAGCTGCTGTCGGGTTTCCCAGCAAGCTTTACTGTTGCGTGTGTTTACTTCTTACCTGAATTTTAACTCCCGAGTCTTCCTAAACAGGAATTGCCTAGAGAAAATGTCAATATTCAAGCGCTTTCTCCCCTTCCAAATATGATGCTTTTACTTAGCTCCACAACGGAGTCGCTTGTGCTTGTTTGAAGGACGCCGAACACAATTGCCACTTCTCCTCCGAGCCCTTTGCTGAGTTCACATATTGAACATACAAGTCTCTTCCCTTTCAATCCAGCCAGAATCCTATTAGCTACAACACTTTTACAATTCATGAGCCACACCAGGGGTTTGCTTAACACTCATTTGCTAGTCTTCCTAGCTCACTGGCAAGGTGTCCAATTAGTCTAAACAGCTCTTAGCTTTAGTAGAGTTAATTGTTTCACATTGCACAGCAGCGGCTGGGGAGTGCCCTAAATTTCCCAAGAGGACTTTTAATTATTGCTGCTATGCTGCTGGTACTCATTCTCCATCCCCTCCCTGAAGTCTCCTATCACCTCTTGTCTGTGTTTTCTTCCGCGGCAGCGTGAGTGCACCACCAGCATTGCTCATCCACAATTAACGTGCAGCTCTCAGAACCAGTCGTGAGGGATGAACTGTAAAAATTGTTTTCCCTCCATTCTTTTGTTTGTCTTTTCTGAAGAATCGCTTGTGGATTCTGGCAGAAATGCCACTGGCTCGTATTCCCAGCCTCTGCAATTATGGGAACTATCGTGAGCAAGCGGAGAAATGGGCAAAGAAAATTCGAAACGCTTGGAATTTGCCTGGTAATGTTTTACCAACAGCCTCAAACTGAGTTATTCAAGGTATGTGAAAAATGGCTATATGCCATGCTACAAAGCATATTTCCCTACTGGACATGGTTTAGGTAGACACCTGTATCTAAAACCCAAGGTGTGGAGGCTCAATTTCCCCATCCCAGGCAGGGACTCTAACTACACAACTACTGTGTAAAAGATGTGTGTACATCCCTCACGGAACGTTGCTGGGGCTGGTTCCAGGCTGGTTCCAGGGCTCTGCAGGGGCTGGGGTGCTGCCTGGCCTTTTGGGGGGGGACATGGCATCGTGCTCACAACGGGGCCTGCAGCATTGCTGAGTTTCCCGTTTTCTCAATTCCTGATGTTTTTCCAGCAAACCAGAAGGTCTTACCCCACCCTCCCTGTCTGCACTTCAGACTGTGGGCAAACAACAGACTTTTTCTTTAATGAATAAACTGGGAAATTGGACACCTATCCAGTGCCACTGTCCCCCCAAAACTAGCCTCTCTGTCAGGGTTAGAGAAAGAAAACCTTTCAGTTTAATCCAATATATTTCTTGGGGTCCATTTAGTCCTTTAACACCTTTTCCTCCAGTTAAGCCAATTCTTAAATTTGAAAACTCTCTAGAAATTTAAAAAGCAAACCTCTTTAGACACAAAAGGCTTTGCTATGAAAGCCTGCTAATGAAACGTGCTGCTATTTCCAAAGCAGTTCATCTGGGAAATTCCCAGATTACATTTTTCAATTTTGTTTGTTTGTTTGTTTGTTTTTTAATCCTCCCTACCTTTTTCTGGCTGAAATTGCCATTACTGTTTCAAGGCATTCTTGAATATTTGGTCTTATTTACTCCTTTCCCTCTAAAGTGAATTTTAAACCTGTGCGTGGTATGGAACAGCACAATAAAACCATATGGCAGCAGCCCCTTGTCATCAGGGATTTGGACGGAGATAAGGAGCTGGAAGGGGCAGAGAGAGACCCGAAGGGTATCTTGGCACTGCAGAGGTGTCTATGCAGAAGCTGTCTTCATCACTCTGAAAAATGACATGAAAAGTGGCCGTATTCTGTACAGTGATCCAAGAATAGGAAAGCCCCGGTGAGGTCCAGACCTCAGCCAGAAAATTGTTACAGACCTAGAAATGGGGAAAGATGGCAAACCAGTGGGGAAGCAGCCCTGCGGAGGGGCAGGCTGTCCCGCTGGGGCAGATTTCATCCTGCGAAAGGGACCAGGCGCTGGCTGGCAGAAGAGGGACGGGGCGAGCTGTGCAAAAGCGTCTTTCTGAGGCGGACTGGGATTTGGACATGCCCAATTTTCTCCAGACTCCCAAAACAGCCTTTCCTCTCCCTGCCCCTCATTTCTGCAGCTTATTACTGTATGAGGCAGCGCCCCAGCAACACGGCTCCAGCTCCTGCTTCTTCCCCCCGTTTTTACAGTTGCTTCCCTCCCTGCTTTCATTCTTCCGCTCTTTTTCTTTTCCTTTTTCTTCTCATTTTCTTCCTTCCTGCTGCTTGCGTTTCATCTTCGACTTTTAAAAATGGAAGCTGGCTGTAAAATTCACCATATAGATTATCCATTTTTCAAAGGAATGCTCTTGACATTATGTGGGGAGAGAATATATATAACTGCAATCGAGCAAACAGCAAAAACGCTTCCTCCAGAGAGTTCCTCACAGTTCACTAAGAAAAAACAAAGCCTAGACACTGAATCATAAACCTCCAGCTTAATTATAGACACACAGCGGCACACTATCACAGCGCGGATGCTGGTGCTGCACAGCTACTGCGTGTGTGTCTGCCCCGCACGGGCAAGGAGCTGATGGAGCGCTGAGCTAAGTAATTCTTCAAAAATACTCCATTTAGGAAAAGGAGCGGCAAGACCTATTAGCAATTTCGGTGTGTCAAGGAACGGGGCATTTCATCTGGGGGAGGGAGGAGGGGAATCAGTCAAAGCATTTTCATCAATGAGGGAAGAAAAATGGGATGAAGACAAGAAAAACAGTAGGAAGTTGGAGGCAGCGAGAAGCTAGGAGAAAAAGATGAGATTGAAATCTTCCTTCCCATGAGAGGGGCAGGACGGAGGTAGGGGGTAATGGGTGGCAGCAATTTGGTGGAAAATGTGTGAACTGACTCACTTTTAGAATAATTGATAAATAAATTTTAAAATAAATTTTATAAATTAAGTATGTCTTATCAACTTGAAAGAAGGAAAGGTTTTGTTCAGCCTTTGACAAACAATCATTTCTCATTTAGGAAAAATCTATCCCCGTGGTGTCCTCCGGCCTGGACTTTCAGAGGGACGGCACTGCCATGGTCCTGGTGAACCTTCGGAGGTGGAAGCAGGGGCTGACCTCAGACGTCCCCACCCTCATTCCTGGCTGGTGGCTGCCAGTGCATCTCAGTGGAAGCCCACCTTTCCTGGTCGTTTCTGATGCAAGAGAGAATCCAGGGGAGGCGAGGGGATTACAGACACCTCCTGTTGTCCCGGTGAGGGGCTGGGGACCCACGGGGAGGGGTTTGGTCAGGCAGGAACAGGAGGACAGGATGCAGCAGCCAGGACACCCACCACATCCTTCATTTCCCTCTGAGCAATCTCAAAGCCCAGAAGGTTGTATGACATATACCTGTGCTGATAAACAAATACCAGCCAGCTTCCCATGGCAAGCCTGCACATTTCATATCAGAAATAAAATGCAGTATGTTTTACCTCCTTCACCCTGTTTTTAAGAGCTGAAGAGCAGTGTTGTTCTTCCCACTGACCTCTCCAACATCTGAGTGGGAAGCTGTCACATTGCAGTGTGCTTTTTTTTTTTACTTAATTATATAGCTGACACAAAAGGCACAGCCCCTGATCAAATTTAAGGTCTAAGCAGGTACCACGCAGACAAATAATGAAGACAGCCCCTGCTCCAAAGCATTTATATTTGTAGGACAGGTTAGACACAACACAAAAGAGGAAGGAAAGAAAAGAGACACGGAAGGACTTGCATCAGTGCAATGACATCTCCACAGGGCAGCATGTTTAACAGTATGGCACTGGCATCCCAGGGAACCACTTGCCTCCCACCGGGGAGAGAGCAGCTTGTGAGCATCCCAGCACTCTTCCATCACGGCTGCGCTGAGGAGTGGTGGAGGCTCTCAAAGCTAAAAGAGAAGAAACAGGCACTAGCAGCACTTCTTTTTGGGATGACTCAGCTGCAGGTCCATCCTCCATCCCTTGTCGCCATGTTATCCCAAGGAGAGGGTCTCCAGACCTGCTGGGTTTGGTTCCAGGGAAAAAAATTCCAGTAAGTAACATGAATTGAGGCCAGTTGCCTTGGAGGTACCCTGGGAACCTCCTTTTTCTCATCTCTGTACTCAGCTGGGGCTGTGCCCTGTGCCCAGGCAGAGCAGCTGGTGCCTACCAGAGCATCTGCAGGACCCAGAGCTGCCACTGGCAGGAGGCTGGGAAGGTGCAAGGAAAGGTGTTAGGAAATCCTTACAAACCAGGCACATCATCTGGGTCCTGGAGCGGCTGAGCCTCCCACTGGTAGTTCATCTGCTGGACTCCAGCCCCCTTCTCTGCAACTTGGCATCAGTTTTCATACAGCAGAGACCTGACTTATTTCTCCTGGTCTCTCCCACCCCGCAATTTGAATCGCATTTCATCTTAATAGCATTTTCATCTTTGGACACAAGAGGATTATTTTTCACAGTGGGAACAAACAGCCATTGGAATAATCTCCCCAGGGAAGTGGTGGATTGCCCAACACTGGACACTTTTAAGATTCAGCTGGACAGGGTGCTGGGCCATCTTGTCTAGAACATGCTTTTGCCAAGAAAGTTTGGACCAGATGATCCTTGAGGTCCCTTCCAGCCTTCAATGATTCTATGATCAAAGCCCAAACCTGTGATCTCTCTCCCCATTACACCTTTGATCATGCTGGCCTGCCGTTTCTTTTCCTAATAAAGAAGTAAATTTAGCAGCTCAGGAGGAGCTAATGGGCAGGTTCCTCCATCATCCTCAGAACCATTAGTGCTCACATTTTCTCTCTCAGTATGGCACATATGTATGTTTAATTTAAGAAGGTTATCTGTCAAAAGTGATATCTGAAGGTATCACTGAGCTAGATAAATATGTCAGAAACAATAGCTCCTGCTGTGAGAAACAAATGTTCAGAAAATTCATAGTTTGGAGGATCTCAAGACTGAGAAAATCAGGCCAGACTGACAGCTCTGTTTCAGTGCCACTCACTGCACACTCTCCATCCCCCTCTGGTCCTATGGTCCTGACAGCAGTGAGAGGCAGAGACCAGCCTGGTTGGTCCTTCAGCTCAAAGAGGGAATAGAACCTTGGGGAGGACAGTAAGGGGGTGATTTCATTCAGCGTATTAATTCAGCTCGTGGCATAGATGGGAAATGATCAGAGAAAATGGGACCCAGAAAGGAGTCAGTGTTGGCTTTAGGTTCCGGGCTCTTGCATACTTGCATTGATGGTTTCCTATCAAAGAAGCCCAGAGGTGTTTATCCTTTTAGATACAGATGCAGATAGAGGTACCACCCCCAGTTCTCAAGTGCAATAAAGATGGAAGTGTTCTGGTCCAGGTTTGTGCCAAGACTATTGTCTACTTGCCCAACATCTTCTGAAGCATAAAAGGCCAAACAGTAAATCAGATGGTCTCCCCCCAGAGAGAGAAACCAGGAATTATGGCTGCCCCATGGTCATATACAGGCTGGAGTCACATAAGGGAAAGGGGGCTCTAGGGGGCCACAAGAAGTGGCCGGTGGGGAGAAGGGCATGACCCACCTGCCACATTGGTGAGGAGCAGAAGCTCTCATTCATGCTCAGCCCCCCTCCCCGCCCCCAGTAACTGGCCATGGCAGGACTGGTTTGCAGTGGTGCAAGACTGTGCTTTCTAGTCCCCATCCCACCAGCTGGTTCACTTCGGGGACCATCTGATCAATCCATCTGCTCTGGTTTGTCTCAGACCCTCAAGTTGTTCGGGTCCAACTTGCCATGTGCAGAGCACTCAGCAGAAGGTGGGTGCAGGCTGCCCTAACTCTTCTGGATTTCCAGATGTTACTGCAACGACAAAAGCAAGCCCTGCATTACAGAGAAGCACGACTGCAGTGCAAAACCCCACTCTTCTGAAAGACGAAACAGCAAGGATTGCACACAAGTCCCTGGTAAATAAGTGAAAAAAAGCTGGCAAGAGAAGGGGACACGTCCTCCTCTTTAATCCCACGCTAAAACCAGTGGAATTAAATATCTCCATAGCAAATAAAGTGAGGGATGATGAGGCTGGGGAAGATGCAGGCTCTCACAGCCCCTCCTGGTTTTCAGGGTAGAGCGTGACCCCTGTTGACCAGTGCCGAGAAATGAATCCCGTGCTGGGAAAAGCAGGAGCAGCCCCAGCCCCAGAATAAACAAAGCTGCTTCGGCTTTTGAAGATGAATACCTTAATCCCGGAGGTCGGTAGGCTAATGACAAGAAATATCAAAGTTAAAGGAGGCAATTGCTTCAATCAGGTAAGTGATTAAAATCAGTCTTTGAAGCGCCCAAAGGTCCCTGCTGCTGCTGTCAAAATTTGAAAGAAAAAAAGCCAACCTTAGGTAAAGCTCAGCTCTTCAAAGTGTTTCCAGTTGCTGGGGAGCTCGGCAGCTCCACCTCAGAGCAGATCACTCCACTGCTCAGCGGGTGCCAAAATAGCTCAGGTCCCCACCTGCCTCCAACACAACATGAGGAATGTGGTCACTCTCCTGAAGGATGCTCCCGGGTGGAGCAAACTCAGGGCATGGGGGTGGCAAATGCTCTGTTTTCCCCTTATTTTCCCTTCCCTGAGAGCATGGAGTCCAAAAATCACATTCAGCTGGTGGTAAGAGCTGAATTTGGAGGATCTAGTGCCAGATGAAAGATGCCATAGATGCATGATGAAAGACACTGCAGGCTTTCCCCACTGGATCAAATTTGCTCAAAGAGCCACACCGGTTAGCTTTGTGTTGGCTTTATCCCAGATCAGTAGCTTGTTCTCATCACTCTCACATCAGTGTGGTCACTGTCTGTCCATCCTCCTGGTGCCAGCAGAAAGCCAGCATGAGGGGCGATTTTATCTTCTAACTCTAGAGAAAGGTGGTCAGATGTGGGTAACGGATTTGTATCAAGACAGATTTTTTTGAAACAGATTTGTTTCAAAAAGGGCAAGTGTAAGGTACTGCAATAACCCCATGCACCAGTACAGGTTAGGGGCTGACCTGCTGGAAAGCAGCTCTGTGGAAAGGGACCTGGGAGTCCTGGTGGACAACAGGATGACCACGAGTCAGCAATGTGCCCTTGTGGCCAAGAAGGCCAATGGCATCCTGGGGTGCATCAAGAGGAGTGTGGCAAGCAGGTCGAGAGAGGTTATCCTCCCCTTCTACTCTGCCCTGGTGACGCCACATCTGGAGTCCTGTGTCCAGTTCTGGGCTGTCCAGTTCTGGGCTCCCCAGTTCAAGAAGGACAGGGAACTGCTGGAGAGGGGACAACAGAGGGCTACAAAGATGATTAGGGGGCTGGAACATCTTTCTTATGAGGAAAGACTAAGGGACTTGGGTTTGTTTAGTCTGGAGAAGAGAAGGCTGAGGGAGGATCTCATCAATGCTTAGAAATACTTCAAGGGAGGGTGCCGGGAGGATGGGACCAGTCTGTTTTCAGTGGTGCCCAGTGACAGGGCAAGAGGTAACGGGCACAAACTTGACCATAGGAAGTTCCATCTAAACATGAGGAGGAACTTCTTTCCTTTGAAGGTGGCAGAGCACTGGAACAGGCTGCCCAGAGAGGTGGGGGAGTCTCCGACCCTGGAGACATTCCAAACCCGCCTGGACGGCATCCTGTGCAACCTGCTCTGGGTGACCCTGCTCTGGCAGGGGGGTTGGACTAGATGATCTCCAGAGGTCCCTTCCAACCCCTGTGATTCTGTGATCTTGTGATACTGTGATTCTGTGAAGCTGGTGCTGCAGGATGATGCTCAGATTTGGCTTGGGTGGGTGTGGGTGTGGAGAGATCACACCGTCCATGGGTGTGGAGAGAGACTCGTCTCACTGCAACTGTTGCAGGGCTCAGGAGGGGAACAGCCTCGTCCAAGCAAGACTGGTGGTGAAGATGAAAATGTCCTCTAGTGGTGCCAGAATCTCTCTTTGACGCCAATGGGAGCTCTGATGACTATCTAGGACTAGTTAGCCAGCTCTGAGATGGTAGCTACCAGAGCTGAAGCAAATCCCATGTTCAAGCAGTCAGCGGTGCAGGGTTTTCCTCACCTCTGCACCTTCTGCATGTTACTTACAGTGGCTGCCGCCTAGGAGCGCACGCAGCGGGTCACCACCACCTTGAGTAACTACTTTAGGTTGTTCCTCCCCATGCAGAAGCATTTCCCAGTCGCTAGAGGGCAGGAGCCCTTTCAGAATGCAGGACTGCTTAGCTAAGATTTTGGTTGGTTGGTTGGTTGGTTGGTTGGTTGGTTGGTTGGTTGGTTGGTTGGTTTTTTCCCCCAGACCTCAGCTACTTGACCTACCTGATCTTTCAGACCCTTCAAATCCATCATTTTATCCTGCAGGTACTCTGAGCCAGCCATGTGCATGTCCATGACAGACAGCCTGAGTCAAAAGAAACGAGTTCAGGCAGCGCTTCAGAGGGACCGCTAATTGTCCCATAAAGTATCTGGAAAGCGATTCTTTGTAGGTTTTGAGGGAAGTGCTGAGCAAAACCACCACCTGTATGAGGCAAGGCTTGCATCTTTATTTCATGAATATGAAATAGTGCTGAAGTGGAAAAACTTTGTTATTCTGCCTGTCCATGTCCCTGTTCTCTCACAGTGCCATCGCTCAGTCTTATTTGTGGGCTGACACAGAAATGTTTTGTTGGTTCCAGTGCAATGCAGCTGTGAAAAGGGTAGCTCATTTACTGCTGCTGCCACCGACAGCGCTGCTGCAGATTGCTGGCAGCTAACGGAAAATTCACAGAATATTACTTCTGGAGACATTTCTTGTAAATTTATGTGTTTTATTATAAAATTCACATCTCCCAGGAATGCATATCACAGGAAAGCAGTGGCAACATGCAAACAGAATTAAAGTTATGGAATAATCAGGGCTTCTAACAACAGTCTTCAAAGTAGGGGGATCTGTCAAAGCCTGTCAAATGCAACTGGATTCAAATACTTATGACCTCTGTTTAATGTCATGGGGCTGACTCAGTCTGGGGACATTGTAATAGAAATGGCAACAATAACCTGTGGTGAAGGAAGTTCTCAGTCAGCCAAAACCCTCCTCCATATTCTTAATTTCTTGCAGCACGCCCCAGGGAGAAATTCTTCCATGATCCCAAATCTGGTGGATACTGCACACAGAAATAATGACCACCAGAGCTTCACTGGCAGGACCGCAGGCAGTGATCCTGAGCAGGGCTGGTTTGGGTGTGCATACGGAGTTACAACCGCGTGCTCTTGTACATACAGCTGCACACACGCCTCTGGGTACTTCTGCTGCTTTAACTGCATTTGCCAGTAACACCAAGTTACTCAGAACAGTAAAGAAAGGAGCTGGCTGCAAAGAATTGCAGAAAGACCTGAGAGACTGGGTGACCAGGCAACCAAATGATGGTTTAAGTCTAATATGGATAAATGTAAAGTGATGACATGGGCTAATAAGCAATTCTGTATTTCTAATATTAGGCTCTGAGGGTACAGGATGAGGATCTCGAGGCTGTAACACATTGCTCCATGAAAACTCAGAAATGGTCAAAAAAGCAAATGAAACAGTAGGAATTATTAGAGAACAAAATAGTGAACATCTATTTTGGTGCTTTATGCCACTGCATAAATTCATGGCTTGCCTGCATCTTGAAATGTGGGCACAGTCTGGCCTTTCTGTTTTTAAAAGAATAAAGTGGAAGTGAAAAAAATGCAGGGAAAGCAGGAGAAGTCATCAAAGGTATGAAACAGCTTCCAAATGAGAAACAGCTAAACAGATTAGGACCTTTCAGGATGGGAAACAGAAGATCAGAACAGAGAGGCACAGAAGATGGAATGCAACACAAAGCCAGCAGGTAGAAAATGACTCTTTATGGTCTATTCTAATGCAAGAATTTGGGATCATTAAGTGAAACCAGTAATTGAAAGGTTCAAAACAGGCAAAAGGAGGAGGCACTTTTCACATGTCAGGTAGCTCAGCTGTGGAACTTCTCACTGCAGGAGCCTGCAGATATGAAATTTTAGACGGGTTCAAAAAGCAGCTGGGCAAGTTCATAGAAGACTAATCCATTGAAGGCCTTTAAATTCAACAAAAACCCGAGCCTCTGTCTCAGGGAGTGCATGAGCTGCATGTTCCTGGCTCTTGGGACAGTGATCAAAGGAGGTATCATTATATTTGCTCCCTCTTGCTTGCTGTCAAAGGCAGATACTGAGCTCAGTGGATTTTTGCTCCAGTCTAATATAGTTGACCTTAACTCAGCACAGTCAAGGAACACACTCTCTGATGTCTAAAAGCACTTTAACACAAATTTATCTCCTTTTGCTCAGGTTTTATGCTTGTGAGCATCCTATCTTGTGCTCTTGGCAGTGTATTTGGGCATAAGCCTGGGTGGATGTTAGGGGCGAAGGTCGGCAGGGCGAGGTGGGGGTAAGATCTCTGGGCATGGAGCAGCATCTCCCCCGCTGCGACTCTCAGCTTCCCAAACACATCTCCAGTCCCCACAGGAAGCATCTTGCACATCCTTTGGCCCTCTGAGTGCTCGTGGCTGGTGACAATGTGGTATATAGTCAGCACCAAAGTGTGGCAGGGTTTTATTGTGCGGGGTAATAGGCTCATCATTTCTGTTTGAAGAAATCTAGCCTCAATGTAATGTTTTACATCCTTGGGGGGCAAGGGGGGAGGACGAGAAGGGGAGAGATGGGAAATGATAGTTCATTTAAATATACGTTTTAATCAAACCCTGTAAATTACTCTAAGTGATGTTTTAACAAGATACAATTGCAAGAGCTGAGCAATGTTTCTATCATTATGCTGCTGTGTTGGGTTTTTTTTATTTAACAACCAAAATACAGAATTCAATTTACAGGGCTTTAGCCATGGTAGATGAATTTTTATGGGATAAATTCACACTCCAGTTTTGCTATCAGGTTGCACTACGAGGAGCTGGGCCTTTTTATTATTATTAGACCAGGCTGTCAAAGCCAGTTATATTGCTCTCCTAAAACTAGATGCAAAGTCACTTGCCTCTGTGCAGCATCAATAAAAATGGGGGGTTTCTTACTGCAAAATTCCTTTTTTTAATTCATGTAGAGAGAGTGGGATCATAATCTTAGCTTCCTCTTCTTTCACCCAAACAAAGTCATTCCTACAAAGGCTCTTCCCAGGCAGACAAAACTGGTGCTGACTTTGTGCAGAACCAGAAGAACCACAGAAATGTGAGCTGCAGGGTTTCTCCGGCCCATGGTCCTCCTCAAAATAGGACTAGCAAAAACGCAAGATCAGGTCAGCCATGACTTTACCCAGCCGAGTCTTGAAAACCTCAAAGGGCAGCCATCCCGTGGCCTCTCTGGGATCTGCTCCAGTACTGCACTATCCTCCCAGCAAAGAAATATGGGTGAAAGTGTGGCACTGCTCCCTGCGGGAAAGAAATGAGGATAAAAATGTCACCATCTTCTAATTAATACTTCTACTCTTCCTAACAACCTCCCCGGTGCGAACACCAACTTGCACCTGATCAGGACACAGTTTCTGGCTTGAGGCGCACACAGAAGTGATGGACGAAAACTTTCCCTTTATTGCACCAGCCAGCAAGCGGAGTTAAGGTGTTTGAAGCAGCTGGCTCTTTCAAGAGGTCTGAACCACCATTCCAACTTGAATTACTGGGTGGGACACTAACACCTGCCTCAGAAAATTTCCATCCAAAGAAACCCAAAAGATGATACTTTTCACCCTGGTCCAGGTATGGCAGCACAGATGGCTGCGTTCAGAAAACAAACATCACATCCAGTGCAAAGGCTTCCACCTCCCAGCTCCCATGGACACCAGCATTTGCCTTCTACCTCCAGCCCAAAAGCAAGGAAAACATCTTCAAGTCAGTGTTAAAGGCCAGTTTCCAGTGTTTGCTTTCTCTCTGGAGAGAACACCACCAAAACAGATACACCTTGTTCCCTTACACAACATTTGCTATGACCCTGTCAAAGGCATTATCATTAATCAAATTAGGTGCAAGAATCTAAATAAAAAATGTGCATAGTAATTTATGCAGATTGCTGTGTAAGCTTTTAAAATGCTAGGCTGAGGGAAAAAAACCCAACAACCACATACACAAAATAAAACCTGCAGCTTGCTTTGCTCTAATTAAATCCATCCTGCTCTGCCTGCAGGTGCATAGACCCTTTTGCTCATCTCTTTCTGTGATCATATTCCGTGCAAAATGACAAATTAATAACTTGAATAACAACAGTTCAACAGAAACAGCCTGATTACAAATCTTGATAGAAAAAGCTATTGTTGCAGGAGTGGTTTCCGTTTAAAATGCAGTAAATCAGATGTTTCTGAAGGAAGAACAGTGCAGTTTAAAAACTTATTTAAATGAAGAAATGGTAAACAGGAGAGGCAGTGCCCATTGCTCTTATTATATGGGTATGATTCAGCTACAGAAAAACCTCAGCAGCGGAGCTGGTTCAATTTACTGTTATCAGAGGGGATTAGAGCTGAAGATCCCTGATAGCCACAAGAGCTTTCCTGTGTTATTAACTAGGCTTGGCGGCATTTTTCCTCCTTTAGAACACAAATGAAAAACCTCTTCATTTGCCATGCACATCGGATATTTCCTCCTTTAATGCAGCATTTCTCCACTGCAGTATTACCACAAACTTCTGCTTTCATTATCCTGCTCAAGAGCGTACGTTGGCAAGCCAAGTCCCACAGTGCCTAGCTGACACCACATTTTGCCCAAAGCTCTAGCGGCTTCTGTAAGAAGCAGGCAAGGACGGAGTGATGAGCTCTTCCCCTTACTCAGAGGCTGAATCAGGCCCCAACACAGCAGGACGTGGCTGTGGTGCTCCCAAATTCATACCAAGGGCTTCCCAACATGGGGCAAGGGGACAGGGTTTCTCTGCTCTCTTCTCTGTAGTGGGGTTAACGGTATGAAACAACCTTCCCCCCCTGACCTGGCCAGCTATGCTTTAACTACAGGATGGCGATTTCATAGCCAGCGGGAAATACTCTAATGAGCATCAGTCCAGCCGCAACAAGGAGCTCCCCACGTCAGGAGCTGTCTCAGTCCTGCAGATAGAGTGGTGCGAAACCCTCCCACCCTGGTTTGTCAGCAGGGTGAGCTGGTGGGGCTGAGCAATGCTTCTGCCCTGCTGCCTGAGGGTCCGACACTGCCCACCGCTGCTTTCACCGGCCCCGAGCTCCTTTCTGCCGGTGCAGCCCCTTCCCCGAGCCCACAGGACACCTCCGGAAGAGTCTTGGGTGTATCTTGCCCTTGTATTCTGTGACATTTCTTGGAAGACTGTAGATCCACATCCTAGCTGTCCCAGGGAGCAACGCAAACCTGCAACAGCAGAGTCACTCCCACAGGAGCCATCTGTCACACTGGTCCATGTTTATTACTTTTATTTCTCCCACTCCTTCCATTCAAGGTGATTACAAGGACATCTGAAGCCTACATGAAGAGCAGAAGCATCTACCAGCCTTCCAAACTCCAAAGGTAAGAAGACTCACAGAGCATAGCTAAGAGTACTAGGAGTACTCACAGAGTATAGCGAAGGTAGTAAGACTCACAGAGTATAGCTAAAATATTTCTTTTTCTCCACCTAACACAGCCTAGATTGCCTCTTAGCAAAAACCTTTTCCATGAAGGGACCAGCACAAGACCTTGCGTGCCCTTTACTAAAGCTTTACATATGTTTTAGACAGGTCTCTCATTGCCCCACTGGCAAAGAAAAAGCAATGGAAATCTTGAGTATGTCATGAGCTCTGCAGCTCAGGGCAGCATTAATTTAATGTAAGAAAACAAGAAAGCTCCACGCCAGCCTTCCCAGCGCTTCACAGAAGAGTGATAGTTTTCCACAGATCTGGAATTATTTGTCAGATGGTCTGATATTAATATTGAGTGGAATGAAATGGCTGCCTTGAAAACATTTAGCAGCACCTCTTCAATGTGATCAGGCAGGTGAAAATGCCGTTCCTTTCCAGAGGAAAATGAAGGCAATTCATTTACAAAGTGAGGCCAAGCAAAGACTGCTGGTGCTGGGGACAGCCAGTGGCAGTGGCACATTCGGCAGCAGCCTCAGTGGCCCAATTCACCCAGGCGCTGTGTCTGCCCCATGGGGGTTTCTCAATGCAGCTGCAAAATCCATTCACACAGAAATTGTCGAATTCTGGTTTTGGCGTGGGCATAGTTAGGATCCCACAATGACACAGACCCCTTCACACAGGGTTATGTGTTTGTGTCCCCGCTGCTGTGCAGCACGTGCTGCTGAGGGGGTTCAGCTCTCCTCCACTCCCCTGGGAAATCCCTGCCTGTGCTAGCAAGCAGTGAGCATGGTGACCGTCTGCCCCAAAATCCTGAGCTGCTGGCAGACCCCAGCTCTGCTCTCAGCATTGCACGAACTGTGAGAAGATACCTCCTGGTCTTTGGCACAGGTGCTACTTTTTCCTTTATTTTATTTTTTTATGTAGTTTTCTGGTCTCTTAACATAAAGCAGAAGGGACTTCCCTTAGTCGTGCCTCTTTGCCATTCAGACATAAAAGTTGAACCATCTGAGGGCAATTCCCTGGCTAAGAGGAGAGCAAGGGAGGGGACTGACAGAAGAGGCAGAATTGCATGTTTTCAAAGGTGAAAACAGAGAAGGGGGAGATCAGCAACTGTTTTGCACAGGAGAGATGGTATTAACAACTAATCAGCTCCCAAAAGGGTCAGGGCACAACTGTTGCCCATGCATCCACGGTCTGGAAGAGGGCACCCATGCAGAACCACCAGCCAGAGAGAGCTGCAGAGCCAGCCAGGACAGGCAGGGGTGGACAAGGAGCTGGAAGGATCCCTCCTTGCATAACCCACCCCAGCAGAAGCCCTGGCATGGCCAGTGCTGTAGCCACCATGTGCAAGTGAAGTAACCGTACTGAGGTCCACGGGCTGGGAAGCCCAACACCAGGCTCAGACAGGGGGGAAGATCATAGAACCATAGAATCGTCTAGGTTGGAAAAAACTTTTAAGATCATGGAGTCCAACCATCAATCTGACACTGTCAAAACCACCACTAAACCATGTCCCTCAGCACCACGTCTACCCGGCTTTTAAATACCTGCAGGGATGGGGATTCCACCACTTCCCTGATGTGGCAGGGAAGATGGGGCAGGCATGGGTGGACAGGGCAACCCCTCCCTCCATCACGCTAGGAATCCTCCTAGCCACCACAAATTAACAGAAACAGGTCCCCCTTTGAGGGACCAATCCCACCTCAGACTCATTCGAGGCTCTTTTAAATAGTTCCTTCCCAAGAGGCGTCCCCATTGAACATCCTCCTTGTCCTCAGAACAAACACGGTTTTCATAATTGTGTTAATAGTGCCTGCGTGCAGGGAACAGGAGACACATGTGCTAAACCAGCCACTGAGACGCAACCACCCGAGGAGGCCACGCAGGGCTGCTGCAGGAGGGCTTGTTTTAGAGTCGACTTAATTTAGGAGCTATGTACCAAAATAGTAACATAAACATGAGCGCACATATTGGACGCAAACAATTAGCAGTCTTTCGTGAGAGCAAAATGCAACACACTGATTTTTTTTTTACTTTTTTGTCTCCACCTCTGTTCCCACAGCAGCTTGGTTAAAAAGGTGATGATTTACTGCAGAATGTGGCATAAAACAACTGCAGTGTGTTGGAAGGCTCCCACTCTGCTCCCGACCCCTCCGACTGATGCCTGGGATTTAGAGATGGGCTGGGCTCTGCCTCCCAGTCTGGCATGCTGTACGCATCCGAGAGCTTGGTTTGTGGGACCTGTCTCTACCACCCCACGCTGAACAGTCATGCATGGGCACTGGTGCAGGATGGTACTCTGCCATTTCCACTTATTTTCAGTTGATTTTTCACACTGTGGTGCAGAGCAGAAATTTGTCCATAGGAAGGAACAGAGGTGCTGACGAGACAGTGGTGCGCCCCACGTTCCTCCTCCTGGTTGATTTTCTCACCCAGAACAGTGAGTCCTGGCAAGGTATTCATAAAAGCCTCAGGTCCTGGATTCATGGGGTTGTAAATTGTCTGAGCTTCATTTTTCTCATGTAACTGAGGTTGTCATATTGGGGTTTATCAGGGAAAGCCAACATTGCCATCCCCACCTCACAAGGAGGCTGATGCTTAGGGAGGTGAATGATGGCAGAAGGGGACCTGATAACCAGAGTTCAGGTCTCTCAGAGCCCTGGATGGGCACAGCCATCCACAGACACGGAGGCATGAACTCTAAGATGCCTGTCTGGTCTCTGCCACTGCAACATTATTGTAGCAATGCTTCCGTCAGGTACAAGAACAAGCTGGACCCTGAAGCCCAGCGAGGCAAAGAAGTAAATTGTGCAGATGACTGGAGGTTTTAAGCTGTAGCATAAAAAATGTATGTCTTTCAGATTAATGTTTGCCTGCAGTCCAGTTCTGGAGATGTCCAGCCCCTTGGGTATCTCTGTTCTCTATTTTAAAGGTCAATTTTATCCACAAGCAAGTCTGGGAGCAGGGTATGTGCAGAGAGCCTAATTAGAGACTTCTGTAGCTACGGAAGTGGTAAGAAAGAAACCTCATGATAACACTGTCCTCTTGTCCCGGAGGCTTCCAACCAGCCCAACCCTCTTCCAGCCAGTCTCTCTCATCCAAGTGATGAGCACGTGAGCCGCTTTGTATTTTGGGAGGGATCTTTTGGTTCCCCTTTGCTCCAGGGACTCCAACTCCACCAGCTTTGCAGGAGAAATTTCTCAGAGCTCCTAAGGGACCACATGTCTCTTTTTAAGTCAACAGCAGACCCATGCCGAAGCTACATAGATGTTTAGTAAGCATTGCCTACACATCCCTAGCGAGGCGCTGGACCCTGTCTCCCTCCAGAGAGGCCAGAGCAACCCCATCCCACCTGCCTGATCCCCGCCACGGCTGAGCAAGAGAGAGCACGGCTTTTCACGCCACCAAATAAATAAAGATCTACTCAGGATGCGTGTTTAAATCTCCATTCAGAAACAAAACATGGCCCAAACCTCCTCACAGACCTAATGCCAAATGCCTAGGTGGAGGATGGAAAATGTTGCTCTTGCCCTGTCACAATTTCTGATGAAAAATGATTCACTTGGAAAGCTACCCACCGCCTTTACCTGCTCACAGCTGTGAACCACCCAGTGACGCCCTGCATAAGCCAGCAACGTTAGCAGAGCAACATATTCTAGCTGATTTTTCATGTGATAAATGGATGGTAATAAAGGCAAGCGTGCAAACAAGCAGTAAATCCTGCCAACAAACTACAAAATCTAGCCTGGGAGCATTCACCAACTCCTTTGCCTCTGGCTGTCCTTTGTCTCTCTCGGCAGACTCATCCAAGCCCTGGCCGGCCCCTGTTTCTCCCATACCCCCAGCTTAGCCTGGCCCACAGCAGGACAGCAGAGAGGCGTTGAACAGCACCACAACAAAGGATAACAGCCATGAAAAAGCCACCAGCCAGCAAAGTTTGGGCAGGCACGCAAGGTTTCTGCACGGCCAGCCGTCTGCTGCCCAGCCCTCGCATCAGCACAGCACCCAAGGGCACTGTGAGCTTTACGTCAAGCTTTTTACTTAACTTTTCACCTTTATTATGCCCTTGTTCTTGGATATAATAATGTATTTTTGTAGCCGTCAGATGCTATAAAACTAGCGTTCCTTCCTTTTTTTGTGTGTGTTTTAGAAATCAACCTGAAATCTAATACAAGGGAAAAAATAATATTATAGACCCACAATATCATAAATTGAGCAAGGACAGAAAGTCTTTCATCCTAACCCTTCCCAAGCACAAGCTCTTTCATTTACCCTAGACTTACAGCATATAGGTTGGAACAAACTCATAAGAGGTAAATCACATCAGGTATTACAGCAAGCCTTGGAGAAAGAGGACAGTGAGCTATTATGTTGATGTCTTGTTTGTCTTTGTGAGTGTGCTGCCGTCCTACCGGTTCGTATTCCCAGGGACACGACCCACTTGATCATGTCCCCACGGCAGGTCCCAAGGCAGTCGTCAGCTTCTGGAAGGTGTTGGTTGGACCCATGACCCCAGTGACCTTCTCCATGCTATTCTGTCTCTGTGTCCTCCAGCTGGTTTTTTTTACCCCCACTTTTCTTTAGATAACAGTGGAAGTTGCACTCTCACGAGCAAGTCCTCAAGGGCTGAGAGGAGAAAAAGCGGCATCAAAACCCAGCTCAAGCCCTCTATGCCAGGACCTTCTGATTCCCCCAAAGGCAGCTGCGGTCCAGGGGCCACCATTTTCTGGTAAAAGACATGCCCATGTGTGTGCTCAATGTGGAGGACAAAATTGCTGTAGAAATTGGAATACTAGTTTATAGCTGTGAATATGTAGATATTTTCTCACTGAGAAATAATCAGATTTATTTACTTAGGGTCCAGGCCTGAGTTTTGTGTTTGTATTCCCTGAACAGAGCAGTGAAAATGAAGCTTTTGAAGGAATAGTAGAGAACTTCAGCTGATCCATTTTGGAGAGCCAGTTCTGGGTACAAGACAGACATGGACATACTAGAGAAAGACCAGCAAAGGGCCACAGAGTGGGGCATGCAAGGAGAGGCTGAGACACATGGGATATTCAGCGTGTAGAAGGCTCAGGGGGATATCATCCACGTGCATAAATAACTGAAGGGGGGAGTACAGAAGACAGACCCAGGTCCTTCTCAGTGGCACCTGGGACAGGACAAGCTGAAACTCTGGTCAAAATAAGAAAAAAAATATTTTTCCTCTGATGGCAGACAAACATGCTGCCCAGAGAGCCTGTGGGTCTCCATCCTTGGAGATACTCAAAACCCAGCTAGATACAGCTGTGGGCAGACTGCTCTGCCTGACCCTGCTTTGAGCAGGGGGGTGGACTAGACCATCTCCAGAGACCACATCCCACCTCAGCCGCTCTGCGATGCTGCGGCGGGGTCTTGCTCCCCGGTGTGCCGCAGAAGCCTGTGACTCTTGTGGCTAATCAAAGCCAACATCCCAGATCAGACTTTCCTCCTGAGTGCTTGGAACAAACTGCTCACAAACAATTCACAAAGCAAGAATTAACAAGTACTTTTTGACTTGTACTTTTTGAAGTACTTTTTGACTAACAAATAAACATGAGACATTCATAAACTGCTGACAAACAATTTATGAGCAGAAGAAGTAGCCAAATTCATTAAACAAATTACACATTACATTTTATTCCCCCCTCAGCTCTATTAAAGATTATAAAACAACATATATGCAGCCACAGATAAGGCTAAATTATAGATATCTGTCAAAAATAAGTAAAAGAATGTAAATATCCCATGAGCAGTCAACCAGTGGAAGTCATCTGTAAATATAGCATTGTACTGTATAATTACAATGATAAACTGAACACAACAGCCTAATAACAAACACAATTAGCTACTTAAAAATAAGCCAAGGATCAATAACCATTCATTGAGCTCAATTTGCAAAATATTCCAATTATTATTACTGCATTTATTTCCTATTTATTCCATAAATTATGTTAAACATCTCCTTCATCTCTTTCCTTAATGAATGTGTTTGAGACAAACCACAGGGTGCTCTCAAACAGTTTGCCACAGGAAAAGTGATGGAGAGCGAGCAAGTTAATCCTCATCAATCTTTTGTCCTCACCCCCTATCATTTCCTTCCCACCAAGATGTTAAGATCTATATTTTGCTCTCACATATGCTGATATGAATTCACTGTAACAGCATCAGAGATACACCGATGTTACTGAGAACTTTTCCTGTCCCAGGGGAAGAAGGCTAATGCCTCAATCTAAGTGTACAATGCTCCACCCGCTCACAGGGCTTCACAAAATGGGAGCTGAACACGTGTGTCCCACAGCCAAGGAAGGTGAAGACAGGTTTGGTCTGATTGTATCTCCAGTCCTGTCACATAAAGCATCAGGTCAATCACAAGTGAGTGCAGGGCAAGGACAGCACAAGGATGTCCCTGTGCTTTCCTTGGCTGCTCGGCTGTGCATGGGCTGCTCAGTAAGGACAAAGGGCAAATCTTAGGTGGACAGGGCTATAGCATCCTCAGCCCCACCTCTACAATCCCTTCTGGTCAGACAGCCAGAACTGGGGCTTGCTGACCTTTTCCTCTTCCTCCCAACACCATTCTAAATATCTACCTCAGGTAAAAAGTAGTTTAAGATCAGGCAGCTTGCTCCTCAGGGGACCAGATGGACACTGGGATGGCAGACAATGCTCTAAACTTGCATAAGAACAGTCCAGCTGGTTTAGACCTGAGGTTCATGTAACCCACCATCCTCAGTCTGACAGTGATCAGAGATAGTACAAGAACAGCAAATTTAAGTATTTCCTTGTTGTATTTTCCAACCCTCCAGAGATCTGCAGCTTTGAGACGGAGGTGGTATATATATTATCAAGCATTGGAACAGGCTGCCCAGGGAGGTGGTTGAGTCGCCATCCCTAGATGTGTTTAAAACTCATGTAGATGTGGTGCTTAGAGACATGGTTTAGTGGCAGACCTGGTAGAGTAAGGTCAATGGTTGGACTAGATGATCTTAAAGGTCTTTTCCAACCTAAACGATTCTATGATTCTATGATTTTATATTTAACAGACCTCCATGGCTTCTTCTCTCCACGAATTTGCTTGATTTTTGAACAAAGGTAAACTTTCTGCATCTGCTGCTTCTGCAGCAAGGATTTCCACAGCTTAATTGCACACTGAGACAAGAGAAGCTGCCTTGACTTGGTCTTGAGCCTGTCACCTGCAGGTTTCATCATGTGGCAGGAGACATTACCCTGCAAAAGAAAATGAAATTTGTTCCCTATTCACCCTCTACACATCAATCAGGGTTTCACAGCCCTTTATAGATTTTTGAGGCACAAATTTTCTCAAAAATTCATTCCTAGCAGACCATATTTAACCATGTGTCTACTTGTTACAGTCTTTGGAATAGCTTCCACCAAGTTAGCTGCTGCAGATGGTAGACTGTCACATGTAGCTCCATGGAACTTTCCAGTTCTTCTTAAAAACATCAAATCTGTCACTTTTCTGTCCTCTGGTATTGGGGCAGTCTAGAGCAAAGGATTACACCCTACAGTGAACAAGTCCGTTACTTCCTTCTTGATCTTGAGAGCGTGTGGATGATACCATCTGGCCCTGGCAATCTGCTGCTGTTCATCTTGTTATTTTTTCCAGTAACCTCCTCTAGCAATGCTTCAAATTGTGACAAGTCTACTGCAAAGAGCGGCTCTGAGGTGCAGATCTCCCTGAGCCTTAGTGGGCACAGATGTAAAACAAGCCATGTGCTTTCCTGCCATGGTTTTCCCTTCTCTGCCACTCCTTTTATGCCTCGGTTGTCAAAGGCCCTATGGGCTCGCAAGAAATTTTCCAGCTCCTGAGAGTTGAACAAACCCTGATTACAAGTTTCAGGGGTTTGTAAGTTGCTCCTCCAACTTTTTAACTTTTTTTTTGGCTGTCTTCTGTGTTCTTCCATGTAACCAATGCTTGCATTCTCTTCTCAATTCATCGTCAATGGCATCCGATTGCATCCTGGGGTGCATCAAGAGATGTGTGGCAAGCAGGTCACGGGAGGTTATCCTCCCCTTCTACTCTGCCCTGGTGAGGCCACATCTGGAGTCCTGTGTCCAGTTCTGGGCTCCCCGGTTCAAGAAAGACAGGAAACTGCTGGAGAGGGTACAGCAGAGGGCTATGAAGATGATTAGGGGGCTGGAACATCTTTCTTATGAGGAAAGGCTGAGGGGCTTGGGTCTTTTTAGTCTGGAGAAAAGGCTCAGAGGGGATCTCATGAATGCTTATAAATACTTAAAGGGAGGGCGCCGGAAGGATGGGACCAGTCTTTTTTCAGTAGTGTCCAGTGATAGGACAAGAGGTAATGGGCACAAACTTGAACCTGGGAAGTTCCATCTAAACATGAGGAGGAACTTCTTTCCTTTGAGGGTGGCAGAGCACTGGCACAGGCTGCCCAGAGAGGTGGTGGAGTCTCTGACTCTGGAGACATTCCAAACCCGCCTGGATACCGTCCTGTGCAACCTTGTCTAGGTGACCCTGCTCTGGCAGGAGGGATTGGACTAGATGATCTCCAGAGGTCCCTTCCAACTTCTGTGAATCTGTCTGGACATTATTTCTATTTTTCTGAAGATATCTTCATATTCTCATAGTCTCCTGACTTGATGTTTATCCATGTTCAATCCCACTCAGCATTGGCATGGCCTGATTATGTTTTGGGCATCTTGCACACGTACCCAGAGCACATGGTTGCCCAGATCCTTGACCATGCAGTCGGCACACCCCTTCAACCAGACCCTTGCACAAGCAGGACAGTCAAGATGCTGCGCATACATTTCAGTTCTTAGAGAGAGCAACTGACCTCAACTTTTCAGGGTCTTAGCATTTCACAGCCACCATGAGCAGTGGTTTTATTCTCCAAAGATTAGCTATGGGAGGAAAAAAGTACATACTCTGTTCATTGCACAGATAAAATATTTGATGACTAATTTTTTGTGACATGCATATCCAGTTATGACTTCTGCCTCTGCTCCTAGACTCATGAAGGTAAATGTCATAACAGAGATCAGCCATCATATATTTTAATGTACTTGGAGGCTAATGTCTCTACTGAAGAGTGTACATGGCAAGAATGTCTCATTTCTGGGGGTGCTTTATGTCAAGTGCTATTTCAGATGATCTCTTTGCAGCTAGGCTGGATGCCCTGTTGTTTCTTGGCAAGTATACACTCCCCGGGTCTTACAGCCCCAACACTGACAGGCAGTGGGATGCATTTGCAGAGAATCAGAAGTGGCAACTCAGGCACTCAGCCATATCCTTAAAATCATCCCTTTTCTTTCCTGAGATGCCACAATAATCACTGTTCTCCCATTTGGTGTTCATGAGTTTCCTTCTCTCCGCAAAACCAAAGGGACAGTAACACCCACGGCCACAGGCCAACCTCACCCCTGGGTGCCTGGAGGCGGATGAGAGAGGGCAGGGGAGGGGTGTATGCATCCTGCAGGGATTGTGTTTTCTTGAGGGCACAGCATGAGAGAAACGTGTGTTTTTACAAGGTTTCAGGGTGTCCTGGTTTGGGACAGGTTCATGCATCGTCAATTATCACATCGTGTTGTGTATCCTCTGAATGCAAGAGTCTCCCTGTGCTTTCATCACCCACGTTTTCCCGTTAAGCCCACTTAGCTCCTGGCAGACCTAAACTGGCTGATAAACCTTTACAGCAGATTAAGAACCTGAGACACAGCAGCAGCCCCAGCTGTGGGGAAGGACCAATCTACTCCTGAAGTCCCACCAGCCTCCTCCTCCGCAGAGAGTTAGAAAAACCCAAAGGTAAAAACCCCTGACGCCCTCGCTGATGGAGCAGAGAACGCGCAGGGTTAACCTCCCAGCATCAAGGGTGGCTGAGTTATTCACTCGGTCTCTGTCTTCTTCAGTATGAAACCAATGAATTTTACAAAAAGGAAACAGGTATTTTATAAAAACCAGCATTTCAGAATATGCGCTTCTAAACAAAGGCACTGGACTGGGTTATTAAACCTGGAAGACTGGTAATAAAACACAGTTACTCCTCTGACAGAGAAGGGGTTGCAGTGGTACAATCTGTGTGCCCACCCCAAAACTGAGGCAGTCGTTCTGTTCCAGTCACTGCTGTCCTCATCTACTGCCCTGCCCCAGTAGACCTCGGTTTCGCTTATCGCAAAGATATGCTGCAATCCCCTCTGACCCCAGACTTGAGTGGCCAGTTGCATTTGCAATGAAGGTTTCTGACCGGCATCGCTATTTCTGGTCGTCCTGGCTTCCTTGCTGGGAAACAATGCCATTTACAGCACGGGGCAGATGAAATCATCACCAGAAGTTGACACCTTTTTACATCCTGCTGTAAAACAGGCTGCAGGAGAAGAGCAATAAATCATCGTGGTGATCACCTCCTTCAGACTGGACCTGCAGGGTTTGAAAGAGAAGCGCTTGCCCCAGGATGGCTGCAGAGAAATAGCTGCTGTCTCACAGGGGGTGTAAAGGGGACAGTGTCTCATCCAGAGCAATTTATCTTCCACCGCTCAAAACCCCCTGACATCCTCCCCACAGGGTCTGCCAGGAAATTGCCCATGACCTGGGCCATGTCCTCCCTCCACCAAGCAGGGCAGAACATCCTCAGGCTTCAAAACGCTCCGGTGGCACGGTCTCCTGGCTGTGGGCACTAAACCCCTTCCCTGCCTGCCCCTCTTCTCCTCCCACAGCTTTCCTCCTGCTCCCATTCCTGCCCCTCTTCTCCCCCCACAGCTTTCCTCCTGCTCCCATTCCTGCCCATCCCAACATGGACTAGGTCGCAACCAGAATGAGGGCAAAAACTGGCCAGGGAATGTCTTATTGCATCCTTCCCTTGGCCTCAGGTGGCTTTTTTCTTCTGAAAAGGCTGGACACAGCCCTGGCTGGTGGGGTGGGAGGGAGCTGGGGTCTGACCCAGCCCTTCCCGGCTCCCCCAGCCAGCGGGATGGAGGGAGGCAGCGGGGCCAGGCTGACTCCGCATCCACTCGTGCATGACAGAGACATCTTGAGAGACATTCATGGGTTGGTAAGGGACCCAAGCAGGGAACATTCGTCATTCGGGATGTAATGAAAGTGCTTTAGTTAAAAAAAATAAACCCAGCTTTATAAAGAAGCATGAGATGGATTCATTCCAGGATTATTCAAATACCTTGCTTTGGGGGAATATACTTCACTTCTCTTTTAACTTTAATATCACATTAGAGACTGTTTTCTGGGATGGTGGATACTGTATTCTGAATACTTTATCGCCAGACTCTGAGAGCTAGTGAAGTGTTTTGGATAATAGAAATGAATAATGTATCATGCATTCATTGCCTACCAGACTGATTTGTTTACTAATAATTTAGTTTAAAGTACATTATTGTTTTACTACTCACACACTGATTTACTTCCAAACACTGACTGAACAGATATCATTAAATTAGAATAATTTTTAACTCTAAAAATATATTGTTTACAATTTGCTCTTTAGCAAGGCATTTGGTCTGAGTTGCATATATTTGTCTCTAGGATTATGGGTCCAAAGTGATCTTCAAGCTGATTATTTCTAGGATATTTCAAGACTTTCTTATGTATCCAGGATCCATTCCAGCCCTCTTATTACTTAGCTCTTCAGCAAAGAACCTCAATAAAAACCAGAAGAGTCCCTCATTAGTAGAGCTTCTGCAAGATAGTTTAAAGGAAACCAAGCCTGAGGCTCCACCATGAGCTTTTCCCCTGGACGGACTCTCTTAATCCCGTGACAAATAGCACGTGCAACATTCCCTATTTCTGCGCGTAGCTTTGCAGTGCAGAACTAGTTACAGGTGGATCCTTTAACGTATTTTGCAATCTGTAACATTTTTGTGCTCATGAAATTCAGAAGCAGAATAACTCAGTCTTTGAAACCTTTCTCTCTAGTTAGACCGTATTACAATAAAGTTCACACTGGAGAAAGGTAGTTAGATTTAGGCCGTGCTGCCAATAACTCTTGCACTTACTTGCAGTAATTTTCACCGAAGCTCAGCTAACTTTGTAGTGATATCATGAAGGCAAATATCTATTATCCATGAGTTTCATTTTCTGCAGGACCAGGGCTGCTAGATGCATTCCTAATACTTGTATGTTGTTTAGCAGTCTAGATAAGAAGACCTGTGAAGAAAGATGAACAAACTGGGGCTTTTCAGCATGAAACAGAGGACACGGGGGGAAGGGTGCAGTACACTCTTTAAAGATGGAAAAGGCTGCTGCAAAGAGAGAGACTGATTGTTTTCCATATACGGGGAAGGTAGAAAATCATGCATTTAAAATGAAGCATTAAATAATCACTTTATTCATTTAGGAACTTCTTTTAAAAATTTCTAGGTAGTAGAGGACTGGAGTAGATTGTCCGGTGCAAATGTAGTGTCCCTTCGTGGGAGGCTGTAAGAAGTGGCTGCTCCATCATCTGTGGCCTGAGATGGGGCTGACCCTGCTGGGCTGGTGAAAACCGAGCTCAGCTCCCGACTCTTCCACAGCCTTTTTCCAAGCTTCTGCATTTATGGCTGCGCAGTGCAGTGCTGGACTTATGGGGTGCACTGTGTGTACGTGTCAACGCCTTCAGAAACCTGGCCTTAAAAAGAAACAAATGTATTCTGAATTATTTATATTTTTAGTACTTACATTCGAGATACTTACAATGATGCTGGAAGGGGGTTCTGGATGGATTTGCTGCTGGGCATGCTCAGCCTCCATCTGCTCTTAACTGAGATCTAAGAGTGGTTTGGAGGAAGAGGAAGGGTCACCTCTGTGCGGTTCGGACCACCTTCGTTCAAGGTAAATGGGGTCAGAGGATGTATGTTCTGGAGGTAGGAAATTACCTCCCACTGGCGTTACACCTGTTAATTTGCTACGAAGAACCAGCTGAGGTTTCACAAAACCTCAGAATTGGCTCCCCAGCAGGACTGCTTACAAATGCTTCAAAGACAAAATCAACGCAAGCTCTTGGGCTACAAAGAGCCTGAAGTAGGCAACCTTTTTTTTTATTTTCCTCCCCCTTCAGACTTAGAGAAGTTAACAATGTCAGAGAAGAGGAAAGCATCCTGACATTGCTCTCAGGGATAAGAACTGGGAAAAGATTGTACAGCTTACAGGATGAGAAAGAAATTAAACTGCAGCATACAAAAACCCAATATCCCAGCTGCAGGCTCATCCACTGGGTGAAACCAATCTAATTTGTTGGACTTTTTATTCCCAAAGCCTCCTGAGACCTTGGGTGAAAAGAAAGAAGCCACCCAGAGAGAAAAGAAAGTTTCCAGCCCGGAGGAGCAAAAGGGATGTCACGTTTATTTAAAAAGAGAGAGGGGACAGTGAAATAGAAGGCAATCTTGGGTGCCTTCCAGCACTGCCAGGCAGATCCTGGAAGATAAGTGCCAGTGTTGTCAGAGCTTGAATTTTTCTGAAACAGCTTTGATAACATTGATGGAGGAGCCCTGCATGATGGCAGTGGTTTGAAAGCCTTGGAGCTATTGTCGATGAAAATGTAGAGCAAGAGCTGGAACAGCGGTTCCCAACCTATCACTTATGGCCAACACAGGTCCCGAGAGACCCTCCAGCTTTGCTCCAGGCAACTGTGGAAGAGAAACCTTCAGCCCAGCTAACACAGAGTGCAAAGGGCTGAGATGCTCATAGAGCCATAGAGGGTAAAGGAGAGCAAGTACGTTGGTTGGTGGAGACTAGCTGGGCAGGAGGGAGCAGGCTGAAGGAGGTGGAGGAAGGTCACCTGGTCAACAGATACCCAAAAGGTTGCCTGTGGGCCAGCATGTGTGGAAAAGTACGGCGATAAAAATGCTCTAGGCTATGAAAATGTTTTCCTTAACACACTGAGAAAACAGACTTTCCATATATCACAGAGAAAGAGGGACAGTTAGTGATCTGCAATTGGCAAGTTTTCATAAACATTTATGCTCCTGGGAGCTGTCATGAATATTCCCTCAGTGCAGAGGAAGCGATTCACGGTCTGCCCTGCAGACGTGTGCGATTTTATATGATGAAGTGTTACAGCTTTCATAGAATGGTCAAAGCCTCAACAAGATTATTCAAGAACTTTGTCACTGTCCTTAGACTCAAAACTGTACTTCTTGATGCACTGATGATTGGACATGAATCACATCATCACGTGTGCTGGCGGTCCGTAGTCTAACCTGCTGCTCGAACCAGGGCCAGTTGGAGCAGCCTGTTCTAAGCTTTGCCCAGCTGAGTTTTAAACGTCTCACAGCCTCTCTGCACCCCTGCTTCGGTGTTCGATCACGCTCAGGGTAATTTTTTTTTTTTTTTTCCTTCTATCTCATGAGGATGTCCCTTGTTCCAACTTGTTGACTCTTATCCTTCCACCATGTACCTCTGGGAAGAGCCTTCTCAGCACCCTCCCATCAGGCCGTTGCAGACAGTGATGAGGTCTCAACTTCACGTTCTCTTCTTTGGTCTGAACACACTCAGATCGCTCAGCTTCTCTTTGCATGTCCTGTTCTCCAGCCCTGATCATTTTGGTGGCCTCTGCTGGACTCACTGGACTTGCACTGGGGGCCAAAATGGCCCAGCACTGCAGATGGGGTCCCAGCAGTGCAGAGAAAGGGCAAGGAATCCCTCCCTTGCGATGTTGGCTGCACTCTTGCTAATGCAGCTTTTGCACAATGTTGATTCATGCTTGACTTGTCCACCAGCAGCACCAGGACCCTTTTTTTGCAAAGCTGCCAGTGTATCCAGTGGTGTTGGGTTATTCCCTCCCAGGACAGGATTTTGCTTTTGCCTTTATTGAACCTTTTAAGGTTCCCGACAGCCTGTTTCTGCAGCTTGTCAAGGTCCCTGTAGATAGCAGCCCTGTCCTCCAGCATCCCAACCGTTCCCCCCAAATTATGCGGAAAGCACTCCAAAGTCTGTGCTGTCAAGGAGAGCGGTTTTATTTTGCAATACCTAGAAGAACCTTGGTATGTTTCCATGCAATTTAAAATATAAATTAATAAGATTATTTTTAATTGAAATGGAGTGGAGTCTACATTCTGTGCTCCAAACTCTGCACAAACTAAAATTTCTGATGCCTGACCTGCTCATATATCTAAATGTCTCTTTCCTCATTCACATTAAAGCTGGTAGAATTAATACATTATTCAGTGATTTAGTCCTTCCGCCCATGATCCAAACCCATTTTCTGCAAATGTATTCATTGCTTCCTCATGTTTGTTGACTTGTTATGTGAAGGACATTCAGCCTATATAAAGTATTTGGGAATATTTTACTTTGTTTGCCAAACGTTATCTGTGGTGGGGAGGTCATTTGAGTCTCAAAGTATTGTTGCCACTACCTGAATCTTTATAAATGAAGGATTAGGGAATTAGAAATGCCGATACATAATAGCTACGGAATATTGAATAATAAGTAGTCAGGTCTACTTCCAGTTCAAGAAATCCTAGTTGCCACACAAATACCCTTATTTACATTTGCTCTGGGATGAGAAAGAGCTTGTTTCCCAAAGGCTGGTGAAGGTGTGTGTCCTGAATACCCCTTAAAGTCCACAGCTAAAGACTAAGAAGAGGGCTTTGTGGGATTGCCCAAAACCCCATATCAATTGTGAACATACCTTCATGAGCACGTTGGTCATTCAGGTAAAGTTTGCATTGTCTTTAGCTGGAAATGCTCTCAAATTATGTTTGTAGATATTCTAGGGATACCTTAAAGAAGGGGGTGGGGGGTGGGGGTTGTGGTGGTGCAGAATTGCAGCTACTTTACTCAGGGCATCACTGGGACACCACCCTGACATGAACCCATCCCATGCCACTGCCAGGTAGGGTTGAGCCCTCAGGAGCTGCTGAGCTTGGCCTGAGTCCCTGTTGTCCATGTGCCTACATGCAAGGAGCGTTGGCAGGACTGGACTGGAGGCCTTGCTGGGTCCTCTGGGACCTCTACCTACCTTCCTGGTACTCCTGGCGGTAGCAGGGCAGCACCTCGTCCCACAGGCTGGCTGAAGCTGCTCTCCCAGAGAACAGCTGGATCCCAACTCTGGCAAGAAGGAGCACGCAGGTGGCAGAGATCTGCACACCTACAGCCCAGTCCACCTTGCTAAAGAAATCCCAATCAATATTCCCCATTAGAGAGCTACTGAAGTGGAAGTAATTTGGCCATGAGTTGTTGCTGGAGGTCTGATCTTCTTCCTGCTTCAGGCTGCGAAGGCTCTTAGGGTGAGAGATTTACAGCGTTTTGGAGAGACAGGGTTATCCTTCATGAGATGGGAACATTGACAAGCTGGGCCTTTTCGTCTTCATTCCACTCCTGAAATCCCTCTTGATTCATTACAGTTTGTCCTTCTCGTTGGTGTAATGAAATATAAATGTTTATGTTGATATATAAAGATAGCAACATTGATTTTCTTTTCTGCAGTAGATTTGATTACTATCAAGCTTCCAAAGCCTTCCTGAGGTCTTTTTTTATTTTATTGCGACACCTTTTCAAACTCACAGCTTTTTCCTAATTGTATTTTCTGCTGAGAGAGGCATGTGGAAGAATTTGAAAAGGATGCAGGTGAGGTCTCAGAGGGGCCATTTCCATGCATTAAAATGTTGAGACACTCTGATTTTAAAAAAGACAGTACTTCACAAATTACATATTTGCAAAAACTTGAGATTAAATTATAAATATAAGACTGCAAGCAAAGTTATTTCACATTTATTACTACTTCCTCTAGATTTTCATCTCATATCATATCCCTGGGGTTTTGGAGGTTTGTCGGTATTTTGACACTATTTGTATTCCTGTTTCAGTGTATAATACCTTCAATATGCTTATAGGAATGGATGAGCAGATGTAGGTAAAATGTACCTTAAATACACTTAAAACCAGAGCCAGCTTTAATGTTTATACAACATAATTTTCTCTCTGTGTTAAACTTGCACTAGTCTCAAACCTGAAGAAAAAACTCCGGAATGGAAACCTTTGAGAGAACTGAAGCATTTGCTATCTGCAGCTAAATCTTCTACATTCCCTGTTCCACACTGTAGAATGGGAAAAAAGCAGAGGCTGAGGCAGTGCTATTGCAATACTTCAAATCCTCAAGATGCAAAAAGCACGAGAAACCCTAGTAGTGCTCGTGCTATTGCAGACCAAGGCACAGAAATCACCCAGAAGCTATTGGGACAATCTCCTGCACAGCTGCTCCGTTCCAGGTGCTAAGCTGGTCCTACAGCAAACACTTCCTTGTTAAGCTGCTTAGAGTTATTGATTTACTGAGACAGAATGTTAATTATTATGGAATCCATGAAAAGGCTTGTTGTTTTCTTTTTTCTTAACAAACAGCGTTCTCCAATTAATCTTGGCTTTCTTATGAATGCAGGAAAGATCCTTCGTAACTACCAAAGAAATTGATTTTTCGGGTTTCAATGTGTTCATGTTCAGCACAAGTTCACCATTTCCTTGTTTGCTAAAAAAAAAGGGATATAGATGAAGCTGGAGCCAGCTTTTCCCTAGAGGTGTTCACTTAGGGGTTTAAACATCAGCTTCCCAACAGTGCCTGGAACTACATGTTTGAATAAGGCTTGATTCAAAACGTTTAAGGAAAGTGAATGAAATTCAACTGCTTACTCAATGAGCTTTCTGGAAAGATCCTGGATGAACCTTCCCAATCCAGCAGTACAAGAATAGTAAATGTGCATAGACACGGGACCGAAGGCCAGACATCTTTCTTGGGTATCCTGTAATTCTTATATGGCTCCACAGTAGGAATTTCAGGTTTCTGTAAGCACGTTTCTCCTCCAATCCTTTTCTTTTCTGACAATCAGGCACTGGAAATGCAATCACAGCAAGCAAGCAGAAGTGTCAAAACATTTCAACTCAAAGGAAACGTGATTTTTTTGCATATTATTGCTTATCTTTCTGTGAAAGTGCTAATCTTTGGGCATTTCCTGACTCAAAATTTTAAAAGTAGCATTTCAAAATTGTCTGAAATTTTACTATAAGATTTTCGGATCAGGTGAAACTGCTTCAATGGCTAAATGAAGGAACCTGATGCTAATATACTGGAAACACGATCCAAGCTTTTCTTCAGATAGTGGCTCAGTCTGCTTTTCAGATTGTTGACTTCAGGATTTTCCTGTATCTTTTATGATCTTTGAAATATTTTTTTTCTACTTCTAACCTAAAAGGAAGTCTATTCCATTAATTCAGTCTTTTTTTTTTCTTTGGTATTTCCCTTTACCAGTCAACTCCCTAGTTGGGGTTCCAGCTGGGGAGGGGGCAGCTGACAAATACCCTTTTCATCTGAGACAGCCTTCTTCTGGCTGAGATGAAGCACTATGAACCATCTCGTGGGGTTACAGGCTGACTCCATCCAATCCAGCCATAATAAATGAAGAGATATGGGTGGCCCCTTAACCTGCTGTCCCCACTGGTACTGGGGCTAGTGCACTTGTTTGGGACGTAGCAGGCCTGGAGTAAAGCCTCTTTGGATCTCCTGCCAAGGAGCCCAAAACCAAGACTATATAATACTTTGAGGTGTTCCTCTCAAAGCCTGTGGCCCTAACAGAGTTGGTCTGTTTGGCACAAATGAGTTTTGGAGCAGGGACTTGAACATCTCACAGCCATGTGCAATTGCCACGGACCGGGAGGCCAGTTCCTTGCTCCTTCTCTCAGNCAACCCCAGCTCTCTCAGCCTGTCTTCATAAGAGAGGGGCTCCAGCATTCCAGTTGTTCAGCTATAAGAGGCACAAGGAAGCGACGTGACCCTGAGTCTTCCCACATGCCCGGTGAGTGCCTGGGCCATGGAGCCAAAGCAGCACACCAAGGTGAAGCTTGCAGAAAGTCAGGTATGAAGTCCCTGGGCTGCAGATCTCATGGGGTGCAAGCCTGAGGGGACCTCTGAGCAGTTCATGGCCAGTTATGCACACGCCTGCAGGCAGAAATGTTAGTGCTACTGGGATTTTAGTGAGACAAATGGTGGTGTTTCCTTGATATTTGCAGCCCCAAGATCCCCTGGGGAGGCGACAATCTAATGTTTCAAGTCTAGAATGACAGACAAATACCTGCACACCTTCACCAATCTAACGCTAAGCAAATCCACGCATCTTCCCTTCATTATTTCTTCTCAGTCTCCTCCAGGATGCATCTAAATCCTAGATGAAAACTCATTCAGCATTAAACACTTTGTTAGCTGGATTAGCCTGAGGGGGTGCTCGTAATTGCAGTATTGTTAGGGCTGCTTTTCATTTAAAATCATTCTGTTAAAGATGCTTTCACTTAAAGAGTCCTGTAATTTTCCTAGTAGTGGGCTGGGTGTAAACTCCTTGCTAAGCTGATAGATGTCTTTTTCTATAAAGTCAATTACTGTAGAAAATCCACTAACACAAAGGGCATAAAGCAATTATTTGGAATTGATTTCTTATAAGCTTATGAATAGACATTTGGGCAAGTTCAAATTTGCTGAGAGTTTATAATAATAGCTGTCACATTTTACATTAGCTTTCATCCCAGGAGACTTCAAAGCACTTTACAAACCCAGAACTCGCATCTCTAAAGAGGAAGCATGGCCCGATGCCCACTTGCCTTTTGCTCGGGAAATCTGCATTAGATTCCCTCTTTCACCACAGGCTTCCAGCACAATCCTTCACAAGTCTTCAAACCACTGCTACAAAAGGAGCAAAAACACACACTCCTTCTGCAGGGTAGCGGGAGGAGAGACACTGTAGTGACCGGCAGCGGTAAGAAGGTGCAAAACAATGTGAAAGAAGTGCATGTAGACCAAGATCAGCTCTTAGAATGAGAGTCAACTGCCCTGACTTACTCTTCTTAACATCAGATGCCGATTTAGCTCATCACCTTGGCTGAATCCCTTTGATAAAACCATTGGGATGCCAATTTCTTATGATCTTATTTGTGTGCCTAAAATAGGGAAGACAACCCACCACCATAGGGTGCCTACTTCTCTCCATGGACTTTAAAGGAACCTAAGGGTGAAGAACGTGGATTTAGACTTGCAACTTTTCACTACCTAAAGGTAAGGGACTTCTCCCCAACATGCTGAGGAAGTCACAGCAGCTGATTCAGAGCAATGGGTACTTTGGTTTTTAGTACTAGAAGGCAAATGGTGATGATAATAGTAACAGCAGTGGTGATAATGAGCCGTGAATGTTTTCAGGAGGATGCAGGCACCCACCAGAGAGCCAGGGAGGAAGGAAGCAAAAGGATGACAGCCAAGTACGAACCGCGGCTCAGCGGCACTGATGGCTAAAAATATGGCTCATTCTCAGTGGTTCATTAATGGCTCTTGGTGTATTTATGAGAAACTTTATGGGACCACTTTGCAAAGCTCCAGAGTTATCCAGAGGCAGAACTTTCACAAGCAAATAGGAATGACCTACTGCAAGAGGTTTTAATGAGGTTGTCACAGTTATTACTGGCCTTTCCTGGCCAATGCAACCTATAGCTGAGACACATTTCCTTAAAAATCTAAATAAAGCTGAGGCTCTGAAGTAAAATTGAGGCGTGTATTCCCCATAGAATAAATATATTCTGCATGTCTGTAAGGAACAAGAAGGATTCATGTTTTTATTTATTTGTTCATCTGACTCTAAGAAGAACTTCACGTGAGTGTGCAGACCAGGAAGAGCAGCGTGAGCACAGACGGCATCGTGCTGAAATAAATCCATTTTTCATCTAGTATCCCCTACACCTGGCATCCTGGTCTAGTCTTCCCCCCCCCCCCCCAAAGTGGCAGTGGACATAAAATAAACCTGACCCTTCTTAATTTATATTTGCATCAGTTCATAGCATTTGAAGAATAATTTTCACATTCTAAGTAGGCCAGATAATAGCTAATAGACTAGATAATTACACCAACAAGCCTGCCACCTTGTAAGAGTGAGGTTATACTACTTTAATATTTACAAACTTTCAAAATTGTTTCAGATGTATGGGAGTTTTATAATATTTACTGTGCAGCACCTCAGAAGCCAGCCTGATGAAGTGCCACACTTAACTGAAGTTATTTTAATCATGCCACTGTTTTTAAAAGGACCTGAAAAAACAGGCATTATAAAGAAATATTGACAGATTAAATAGATTCTATGATGGGAACTGGGAAATTGTTCAATTAAAGCATGTATGTATTACAACATTAGGCAATTATTAAATTAACAGATGGCAGACACTTCTCAGAGCTCTGAAAATGGATCCTAGCAGCACGCAAGCGATGAAGGGAAAATCATACAATAATGCAGGCGTGAATCTGAACACCCGTCTCAATCACTGGCGTGTGGGAATTCAGGGGATGAAACTGATGCCTTGATCTCACTGTGACAAAACAGAGTAACTCACATGGTGCTGAAAAATCTGTGCATTTCTCCCACTACCCCAGTTAATAGTAAAATAGTCCCCAAAGGTAATTTTCCTTGCTCCCCAACTAGCAGCTAGAGGAAAAATAGTGGTGGAAAACAAGGGAACCAAGAAGGGCTAACTCACAAAGCTAGGATAATACACCATCTCTTTGCCCACAATCTCAGGGGCTGTGAAAGCTCCCCGGAGAGACATGAAAGCCCAGGTCTACCTCCCTCCTGTCCTGGAGGGATCCCAGTCATATTCTGCACCTCCTGTTTGGGTCGTAATCTGGACGTTCACAGCAACCTGCTCCAAGAAAGTGAGCACTCCGCATCTTTCTTCCTTGAACTGTTCCCCTTGCTTAAGGGATTAAATTTCACTGGAGCAAAGACTGTAATGCTGGCGAACCATCACATCCTCTATAGGGCTCTTGAAATCTGCTAAGCAGCACAATATCCGTGGTGAGAGTAGGTGGGTTAAAACCTCCTGGGAAGGGGTGGTGGGAAGAGCCCTGTGACAAGTGAGTCATGGTCCCTGTCCCTGCTCTGGACACGGAAGGGATTGAGTATGATTTTGACCCTCGGCTTATCCCTGTCCCCTCCAGGAAAGGGTCTCTTCCCTCCTTGCTGCTGACATTTTTCTCAGCTGCAAGGATTTATTTTTTTTTTTAGGTCATTATTAAATCCAAGAGCAAAAGCTTGAGAAAGGCTCATTAGCCTGGAGGTAAGAACAGTCGCTTGGGAAGTAGGTCTGCTTCAGGGAACAGTTAATTGTTTGTACAAAGCTTCACAGTGTTGAAAAAGTGAGATTTACCATACAGGCATCCAGGCTGTCTCTTTGGCCGGCCGATGGTCAGAGCACTTTCCTGGGCAGATGACTGATCCTTTAAATTCCCTCAAGCAGAAAGAAAATTCGGATGACACCAGCTTCTTGAGTAGCTTGTAACCTCAGGCCTCCATTTTCAGCATGAAAAGTTTTGCATTAGATGGAAAACCGTGCATTGAACCACATGAAGTGTTTAAGATTTGCATTTTGTGGAAGACGGAGAGTGTAATGTTCCTTCAGCTCTCCAAAGCTCAACAGATTTTTTTTTTTTAAAAAGTTTTGGTTCGGCTGTCACATGGAAAAATAAATCAATCATTCACACCATTTTAGCAATTACCCCCTTTTCAGATTTAATTTATCAAAACTGGAACCCTGGAGTTAAAGCAAATCAAAGATAGCTGTTTCATTATTCTGGACCTCTTAGTGTCTAATAATTTCCAACACTATAAAATACAAGTGAAATTTCCCATTTTTGCAACTTTTTTTTCCACTGCTGGCAAGGTCTGGTCTGCACAGAGAGCTCCTCTGGATGACAAGGGGGAATGTGTCATTTGCCTACAGTAATTATTTATTTTTAAGAATGCTGGTGGGTTTTGTACCCACAATCTGATAGTCAAACATCTCAAAAGTAGCCTGGAAAGAAATGTTAAATTTCAGATGTATTTAGAACAGTACAGTAAAGAACAGTACAATAGTTCGGTAGGTCTTCTTCACGCAGGTAAAAATAAGAATTCAGATATATTTGAAACACGCAAGGGAACACATCTTTGTAGGAATAGGAATCTGCTGCTCAAGAGCAAGAACAGCTGAGCCGAAGCATATCACAAACTATCACAGAAAACTCTAACACCACTGTTGAGAATCGAGTACACCCAAGAAAATAAATAAATGTTAGACTTGTGTCTTTAGCGGCCAGCCCAGCCCAAACCATGACACTGATTTAAAGACAAGGCACACCTTGGCTTAAAATTCAGAACTGTCTCACTCTCCCAGACAGGAACTGGTGTTATGTTATCTGTGGACAACCGTATGGAAAACAAAGACACTTTGGAGATTTGGGAGCCAAAATCCTGCTTTCAGCAGTAACATAGAAACTCAGACGTGCCAAGGGCCAGATTCTCAAAAGTACTTTGGGGTTCAGAGCTGCAGATAGACTCAGGTTAGTCAGATGCAGAGTAGTCAGGGAAAAGGATCTTTTTTTCATCCAGACGCAAAAGGTCTGAAAGAGTACAGATACAGGTCAGAGATTTCAACCCGTGATCCAAGAGCTGTGGGCAGGGACGAGCGCACAAGGGGCCTGTGAGCCCGTTCAAAGGAGTCCATAAGAAGTGACTTCGAAAAAGACTTTCATCCACGCCGTAGCGCACTCCACAGCACTGACTTCCAAAGTTTTTGCATCTCTATCCAAAGCAAAAGCAGAATCCACAGCTTGGAGATGTTTGAAAACTTCTGGTTCAGCCCATTTGGAAGACAAGTATTACAGCAAGAAGGGCAAAACAACCTTAATGATCCTACTCTCCAAAGAAATCATTTATGCTTACAGAGAAAGTAAAAATTGAATTGGGCATTATGAAAAATTCACTGTGTAGCTGAAACTATAACTTGGATAATTCATTTAGGCTAAATATATGGTTGTAATTGAAAATCCAAATAAGGTATGCATACGCATTGATCCATATGATTTAAATCAAGCTATAAAACATCAACATTATCCAGCAAAAGCTGCTGAAGAAATGGCAGCCAAGCAGAATATGAAATTCCAGGGAGACCATTGCACTGGCTGGGAGGAGAACTTAATTGATTTTGACAAAGAAACCTATTTGCTGTTTAATTGATTCCTACTCTAAATTCACAGTGCTTTCAGAGCTAGCAGAGAGAAGCAGCAGAATAGTGATTACCCACAGCAAATTACAGCTGGCCAGGTCCAGAATACCTCAGGTCCTGGTTATTCTCTATTTGTCAAATTACTACTGTAGGTTTTCAGAGAAACACTAAAATCTACTCATATAAGCAGACAAATCTCTCATCTAAGAGTTACAGGATAATTGAAAGAGCTATTCAGCCCACCAGCAAGACCTCAGGAGAAGCTGTAAGGATCTTCACTTTATTCCAAAAGTATTCATGCTTTTCTACACCTCCTTTGGGTTAGCGGGAGCTGTAGCTGATGGGTTGCAGAAAGGGAGGGAGTCACAAATTGTGTCAGTGATGCAAATTTGACTTGGGAAATCCTGTGAAAGCAGTGGATTACCCTTCTCAGCTTTGCTAGATGCCTGCGCCATGCTTCTCCAGGAGGTACCACCACCAGACTGACCTCCAGCCTGTCTTCCCTGATCCCAGAGATAAACTGTTCAGCAGCCTCATGAGTCCCAGGAGTGGCACCACGGCCAGGTGCAGCCATGTAACTTCAAGTTACACTGGAGCCTACAGGGCTGTTGCATTTAGCATGTCTCTGGTGCCTTCCCAAGGGACTTCACAGATATCACCAAGCCTTTACCTTCATGCCAGGGAGTGGGTGACAGTGATTTTCTTCCCACCTTAAAACAGAGAAGCAACCCCTGCAAGTCAGGTACTCCTTCACGCACGTGTCTTTTTAGACTGCAGTGGTGTGGAGCTGCACAACAAAGTCAGGGGAAATAAGAAACGGACCTCAGAAATTGTTTGAGTGGTGAAAGTCACTGGGCCACCCATGTGCTGCTGCAAGAATTTATGTAGCAACACCCTGGCGTGACCTGGAAGTTACTAAGTACAGGACCATGCTGCGCCCTCGCTGCTCCACGACCACCCTCTACCAACATGACAGGGAATGCACAGACGGGCGCTGACTGTGCTGCAGACCTGCCAGCACAGCTCACACCACCCCTCTCAGGAGGGCTCGTTTTCTGGGGCTGTGTTGCCTCCAGGAGCAAGGAGGATGCTTGATTCATCCTCCTGAACCCAGCACTGGAAGAACAAACAAGCGCCCACAAGGCATTGTCTGGCTGTTGTTTAAGCCACTGTTTCCCCAGTGCCTCCCTAACAATGACCGATGGACTTGTGGCAAAGATTTTTCAATTTGAAAAATCCATTCTCATTTCAGAAATCATCCTCCTCTGAGCTCATCCATTTGTCATATGTTGCAAGGCAGAGCTGGGGCCGCAGTCGGCACTGCCGCCACACTCCTCTTCATTGGGGAAGCAAAGGTCTGTGGAAAGCTAGGATAGAAAGTATGGCAACTGCAGCCTGGACAAAGAAGAAAAAGTCATTGACTTTGTTTCAAAATAATCAAAGAAAGGATGCTTGAAAGTGTTAAAAGGTAAGTTGGACCTAAGAAAATATGATCACAAGTATCAATACTTTAGGGCAGGTCTTATTCTTTCAGGGTTTTAGGCACTTCTTTGACCTCTCATGCTGAAAGGCATCTTGCATGGAGGTCACCTGGGAGTGTAGGCACAAAACTGGGTGTGGAACAAGCAGCACGTGAAGATGTCCAGATGCATGGCTCCACGCCGAGGCTGTCCTTGCAGATGCTGCAGAGACAGAAGTGGCACAGGGTAAAACAACTTGAAGACTTGGCCTCAAACCTCTGTCCAGAGGTGGGGCTTTTCCAGAAACCAGAAGTTTTCCATAACCCCTGGGAAACACTGAAACCTCCTCCAGCTCCGCCAGTTCTGGGAACATGGATGATAAACGACAACTATTCAGACTGCCCTTTTGCAAGCTCTCCCCTAATTAAAAGCAGGATGCTGAGAAATCACTTATCCTCATCACAGCTGTGGCCTGAGGGACTACATTAGGTGGCTGAAAGCTTTGGTGCATCCTCTCAGGAAGATGTTCACAGCCCTGGAGACTCCTCTAGAATTTTTTTTCCCCACCAATGAGACAGCTGTGGGCACCTAACAAGAAAGGGAGCCTCCGCTCTCATTCAAGCAGAGTAGCAGCCTGAGAATTTCCTTCCTGCTTCCAACAGAGCAACTTCCCAAATCAAACAGTCTGCAATCAAATGAGAAAGAGCAAAGAGAAACACGGCTTTTCTGTAAGCTTCACCAAGGTGTATTTCCAGCAGCTTTCTTCACAAATTTCACAGAGAGCAGGATGGAAAAAAAAATGGAAGTGTTACAACTGTTTTCTTACACAAATACTGACCCTGGGATGTCATTGTAAGAGTTTCCCAAGGAAAGGAGAAATCCAGCTATACGAGGTGTTACGGGAAAGGCTGAATCCCTCTACCTCCCTGTGGTGCTGGGGGCAGGGTGAGATGCTGTGGTGTCTGCCATATCCATCAAAAAGAGGAGCCACATGGGAGACCAGATAACAGCAGTTAGGACACCTAACATCAAGAAGTAGCTTGTGAACAGTGTGTTGTACCCAAAATGAGAAGTACAGAGAAGAAGATAGACAACACCTGCACCATGCACACCACCCTGCTCCCATCAGGTTTATTGGTGCACGTGATTCTCAGCCCCCTCCTGCAGCCCCCATGTGGATGAGCACACCGGCATCTTGGATGCCATCCTTTATGGGGGCCCTGGCAGTGCCCCCATTCCCCAGGAGCAGGAGGAGCACCACAAGGAGGTGGTGGCAGGTCCTTCTGCCCAGGGCAGCAGCCGCAGCCCCTCCACTCCCAACCAGAGCAAGGTGCCCTCATCCAGGGGGCTCTGGCACCCCCCAGGGAAGAGGGTCTCTCCAGCCCCCCCCATCAGTACATCTCCATGGTATCTCTGCCTTTTGCATTTTCCTCCGTCTATAAGGAGCTCTCTCTTCCGAGCTCCTTAATACATGCCAGCTCCTCCTAGTCATTATCTGCCAGCAGAGTCCTGGAGCTTAACCCCTAATTAGGGTGAAGAAACAAACTAGGAGATTTCCCATAACTACTGCCTAGCACCTGCTGAAATCACCCAGAAATTGCAGCAATCTCCCTGTAAAGCCAGCAGTTGTTACCAAAATCAGTGGTTTCATTTTCCTGCTCAGGTATCTCCTGCCTCCCTCCCTAAAACAAACAGAG
>VYXH01009894.1:105747-129805 GCA_013397275.1 Burhinus bistriatus | reverse complement strand
AAAAAAAAAAAAAGAAAAAACCCACATTCATGGTTTCTCTCCAAACTGAGGTGTGTTCCAGTGAGGTGACACCAAAAGTTTCTGTACTGCACACACGTCTTTGATAAAGCAGGCAGCAAGGCTCCCCTGGGAACCAGGAAGTTTCCCTCTGGATCTGCAATGCATGTTTTCCCACTTTAAATCCACAGGCTATGATAAAATAGTTTTTTCCTGAGCAGGTGGATTGCCCGGGGGAAGGAAGAAATGCACAGGCAGGCAAATCCAGTTCATCCTGATGAGTGCGTCTCACTCCACCCATCACAGCAATCTTCCTTCTCTCCCAAGACCCTCACCACCCCTTTCCACCCCACAAACCTGACCATCAAGTCCCCTCCTTGAAGAAAAAGGCCAGCTCTGTGCAAAGGTGGACAAATGGGATGAGAAGGGCACAGGCTGACCTGCTGCAAGGATCGGAGACAGGAAGCCATCCCATGGTCCTGCAAGGCTTCCTCTGTCACCGCTTTGCCAGGCACAAGGGACATATCTTCTCCATGTGACGGCAGCAGCAGGGACCCGGTTAAATTCGGACACCCAAGGCATGAGGGATGGAGGGTCACCCACTGTGTCCCATTCCCAGCTCACCAGAATTGCCTGCTTTTTCCCTCCAAGTTCATATTTACTTGACTCCAGACAGGGCTTCAACTCCTTGTCCCAACCATCCGTGCCTGGACACCATCCAATAAACTTTAGGTTGTTATATACCGCTCATCCTTCAAAGCCTTGCCAATCCCACAGGAGAATACAATTTCAGGCATTGGTTTTGCTGTGTTCAAACACAGCATTATAGATCACCCAACAGCAGATTTTCTCTGGGCCTATTTACATATGAGGGGGAAAGAAAAAAAATTTTAAAAAAATAAAACTCTTCACTTTAGAGTCCCCTGGACTGTAGCTGTGAAAGTGGAGTTTAAACCAGGTGAAAGAGGTCTGGGCTCACCAAAGGCAGCAGCCATGTTCCTGCCTAGGATGGACAGAGAACATTCCATCACCGAGCTCTTATCATTTAGGCTACAAGTCTTACCAGGCTTTGCAGCAAGTCTTTGCAACCCTTGCAGTTGCTGGTGTGTCTACAACGACAGAGGTAGTCCATTCAAAATCCAGCATGTGCAAGGAGGGAGATGGGAATAATTTAGCTGAGATATCAGCCCTTATATACCTTTTCTTAGGAAAAGCACAATAGGGTCATTCACCTGCAGTAGTAACTCACTTTCTAGAGTGCTCTGATCCGAGATGCACATCCAGAGACCAGCGCCTCCCCACTGGGACTTCAGCAGAAGGATGCAACAGGTACCTGCATCCAGATTTTGGGGCTGCCTGAAACAAGACTCGTCCTCTTCACCATGCTAACATCTGACCTCTGCCCCAGGGTACATGCATTGCACAGGATAAAAAGACAAATAGATCTAATCAGAATAGACTCATAGAATCACTTAGGTTGGAAGAGACCTTTAAGATCATCAAGCCCAACCGTTATCCTAACACTGCCAAGTTACCACTAAAACACCAAGCAAAACACCAAGCAGGCAGAGAATAAAACTTGGTCCAAAGGCAGAAATTTCATACAGAAGAAAACTGCAATAATAGATATCTAGACTGTGATGTCTTTGGGCTCTGCAAACTGTTCACGTGTGCTCATCGTTCAGTACCGCAGGCTTCTTGCCGGTGCATGGCTGGGATGTCTGGCTGCCAGAATATCTCAGTCCTAGGGAAAAAAAAGGACATAACATGCAAAGCAAAACAAGACTAGCAGATGGGCAGAACCCCCACACTGGTGGCTTTGCCTGTGCCTTGTGTCCCTCACCCACCCGCTCCACTAGTCAGTCATAGCAGTGAACAGGAGAAAGTGCAGCTGGAAGCAACATCTCTGCTTAGAGGCTCCCCATGAGTGGAGTCTACTGAGCTGCACCGGGATTTGTACCTGTTGGATTCCACAGCCCGTCTTGCAGGAGGCAGAGCTGATTCAGCCAACCCTGATCTGTAGCAGAGATGTTACTGCAACACTTAAAAATGCATGCTTCTTTTTCCTGCAGGAAGAGGAACCAGTCTGGAATGGCCTTTCCTTTATTGCTCTCTAGCTTTTGACGTTAATAGCTGCAACTATTCAAAGCCCAACCATTGCCCCAAAGGCAGTGAAACAAAGAATTTCAAACGGGACCACCAGAGAAGTTTCAGCCACCAGGTTTCCAAACTTTATGTCTGTGATCTGCAGGCAGTGCTCAAACTGCACAGGGATGCTAACATCGACATGGGGCTGTGGTTTGCTGAAGCTGCACCAGAAGAGATGCAGTTACAGAATCAATCAGATCCCACTGTTTCCTGCACCTAAAAGCAGCTAAACCTTTAAGACTCTCACTTGTATTTAAATACAACATGGCTCAAATACAATACTGACAACCAGGCAAAGTTTTGAACAAGCAACAAGGGTAAATAATCAGCATTTTGCACAGGGGATTATGTGATGGGACTAATGTACCCTCCATCCTCCCAGCACCACAGCTGGGGCCGCCTGCTCTGCAGGGTCTGGCACACAGGAGCCAAAGCTGTTCTTCTCCACCACTAAGAAAGGTATTTTAAGATGGAAATCTAGGGGTTTCATTCAAAGGACAAAACAATTACTGATGGTAGCTTCAATAAAAGAGTGGTCCTCACTGGGCTGCGGTGGTTGATCGCTTAAGAAACATTTCATGGAATTTCTTTGCCCCGTCAGTGTTTTAGTGTCCAGGAGCTTTTCCCAGTAGCAATCACAAGGCACAACGCTTTTGCCATCTGGCAATCAACCAAACCCCACGAATAAGTAACATCTTGGAATTTGCTTTCTCAGCTCTGATTTTTTTTCATATATGGGTTTCTTGGGAGAAAATAGAAACAGCTAGCTCAACCACAGGAGAATGAAACCATCTTCTTGGAGCCTCTTGTCCTTTGCCTCCTTTATTCTGTAGAGTTTGCTGCAGTGTCTCTTTTGAGCCAAACTCTTCACAGCAATATTGACAGCAGGAAGGCTGGAAAACCCTGAGCCAGGATCTGCAGAGCCACCAGACTTAAAAGCGATACATGTTGCCTGGAAAAGGTTCTCCCTTTCTTCTGTGTTGTTTCATTCTACGGCTTTTAAACCTGAGATGTAGAAGCGTACCAAGTTTTCTTACCTGTGGTTGAGGTTCTCCAGTTGTGACTGTGCGTCAGAATAAGGAAAGCCTCTGAAACCCTGAGTTTCACAACATAAAAATTGGTTTAGCCTCACAATGGAATTTGAAGAAAGTAAAATGGAAAATATGGAAGTCAAAGATTGCACTGAAAGTCTGCTGTTTTGGGGGTGTGGAGGGGTTTTTTTGTTTTAAAATAGACCCTATTACTTATCTTTGTCTCTGAGTTTAAATTGCAAGTGGCACAAAAAATTAGGTCCCTTGCTTCTTCATCCCAACTTCCACAGCCTGGGCCTGGAGCAGGTGAGCTGTACTCAGTAAGCATGGGATAAGCTTCACATCTGCTCCAATAAGGCTTTTATGATGATACAGACCTACTGTGCAGAAAGGGAGGGGTTTTTGTCATTTATCAGCCAGTGCAGCCCCCGGAGGAGGCACGACCCTAACCCAGCACAGTGTAAGGAACACATACATGAGGACGCCCACACAGGGAACATGAATTTGCAGCCCCTCAGCTCCTGAATGTCTTCTTGTCCTCCCACTTCCACAGAGAAGCCAATGAACTTCCAATTCATCCCCTGCACACAACCCGTTTGCCTGCTCATACTGCTGCTGCCCTTCATCCAGGAACCGCTCTATCAATACCTGTTGTACCTGTGCATTTGCTGTGTTTTCACCTGTGCTCAGCAAGTTGTACTACTTGAACGACGCTGCCATAGACAAAGCCTAAGAGATCCTCTGCTCCTTAACCCAGCTCTGCCCAGCACCACCCTCTGCCATCCCTGGAGGATGGCCGGGGGAACGCTGGCAACCAAGAGAGCTCAGAAATGCTCAGGGCCACCCAAGACCTGATCTTCCCTGCTTTCCAAGCACTCCTCCAGTGGCTGAACCATCAATGAAGCATAAAAGCCCTCATGCGGTCTGCAGCTGAGGCTCATTTGCCTTCTTTGGTGTCACAGTTCAGCCGTGCTAGGAGGATGAGGAGATCCAGGCCAGTGCACACCAGTGGGGAACAGCAAACCACAGCATCACATAGACTATGTGTCATGCCCTGATCTGCTGACGATCAGTGGGAGGGGACAGAGCAAGACACATGTAATAGGAGACATTAAAAGCAAAAAAAAAAAAATATTTCAAAGCCCTAAAATTGCTTTTCTCTGTTCCACAAAATGGCAGGTGTTTCCAATCAGTTTCTTACAGGGTAAACACTGCACTTGGTTTGTAATTTGTTTGGTAAACCTTGTGTTTTCAGCTATAATTACCCCATCAAGGCAGCTAAATGGAGATGACATTTAAAGTGACCTTCAGCTTACAGCTGCAATAACCATCCGACAGGAGAGGTGGAGCAGGGAGGGGGTGCAGCACGCAGCTCCCCAGGCAAGGGGTGCCTGTGAACATGCCAGCCAGATGTTCCTCCAAAATCAGCTGCTGCAGGCAGAGTGGTGTTTTAGTGAGGACAGCAGGCACAAACCCAAACCATTTGATTTCTCTGCTAGGGGAAGGGCCGCTGTAAGATGCCAGCAGTTGGTATTTCCTCAAATGGGAGAGCTCAGGAGGTCTTTCAGCCTAGGGAATAACAGCTCCTGCAAAAGCAAGGTATGTGACAATACCACCTCGCAGGATGGCCCATGCAAGAGCGGTTACATGCAGTGTACATCTCCTGGATCCCCTCCTGCAAAGGAATGTGGTTTTCTCCAACATTTACTTGGCAAAGGGCAGAGATTATTTTGCCTTGCACTGAGACAACTTGATAAGGGACATACACACAGTACCCTTAACCAAAGGAGCATCTAACTCCTGTTTCCTCTAACTTCCTTTCCCATCCTCCAGTCTTCTCCACCTTGCTCAAGTTCTGCCCCAGCTGAACCCCTCTCTGTACAGCACTCCCCTGCTTTTCTTCTGTTCTGCTCCAATCTTCCAGATGCTCAGTTTACCTCTCCTTCTCTGTACTCATTCAATTCTCACCTTTAATCCCAATCCACTGTTTTTCCATCCAGCCTCTCACCTGCTCTCCAGTCATCCCCAGCCCTCCAGGCATCTCCAGCTCTCTCTCATCCCTCATGTTTTCCCATTCCACCTCTCCCCAGCCTTAACTCGAACCCATTCCCTTACTTGCTTTCCCAGATAATTGCTTTTAATAACTCCCACACCACCATACCCCATACACCCTCCAGGGAGACAGGGCAGGGCACATGAGGAGAAATGGGCAGGAATCTGCCCATCTGACAGCCTGGCCAGCCTGCCTCCTGTACTAAGCTCCCTTCAGAGTTTACAAAGCAAGCCTAGCGCAAACAGACAAAAAAAAAAACAGTGCCCAGGGTGGGATAANCAGCCTGCCTCCTGTACTAAGCTCCCTTCAGAGTTTACAAAGCAAGCCTAGCGCAAACAGAACAAAAAAAAAAATCAGTGCCGAGGATGGCATAAAAATCCAACCATGTCAGCATTCAGCTTTTTAATTATCCTCCGGATCACCTCCCCTCCAAATTCACTGCTGAAGAACCTCAAGCCGTTGCTGAATCTAAATAAATATGAGAATCAGAGGGAGACCAGGAAGTCAATACTGCAAACTAACTGCTTCTACAAATGGATTTTCATTAGCATAGGAGCACGCGCCAGTGTCCAGAAAGCACCACAACAAGGGTAATTATTTGCTGGCAGTGCTCTGTATTCACAGAAAGTCCTTTGCCTTGTTTGCAGCAGTAAAGGGCAGCTGAGCTATCGATCAGGTCAGACGCCTGTCGCTCCTGGAGGCATCAGGGGTTTTAACAAGCCACGCAAAGACCATATTGGAATTGTCACAAGTTCACGCTTGGTTTGTAAGGCAGTTTGAAGCAGATTTATTGACCCCCTTCCCTCCTCTGCCATCCGCAGGGTACAGAGAGAAGGAAAGCTGTCCAGCAAAAAGTCTTGCCAGGACCTGCCAGAAGAGGCCCCAGGCTGGAGCTTCTAAAAGAAGGAGGAGTTGAGTGCTGACACCAGCAGAGATTTGTGCTGGAAAAAGCATCGGTGTGCTTCAATTGGGAGTACAGGTCACTGCAAAGTGCTGCCACTAAAAGCACCTTGTCCTTCTCCAGCAAACAAATGCCCATTTTCAGCTGCTCCTGAACCCACGCTGGTCTTACCTGACACCCTTTCACCCTGCCCAGCAGGGACAACCCAACTCCAGGTTTCTCTCCCCTATGCTCTGAAACACTTGGTTTCCTTCTCTGATGCAAGGAAAGGAGATGCAATGGGAAAGAGGTGGGGATGGGGAGGGTTACAATAGGAAAGCACGGGGCCAAGTGCTAACCAGCAAAATAAAATTCCTGCCTGCCCACATTAGACAGCAGCAGGAGGAAGACCTAGCAGAGTAGGTCCCACAACCTGACTCTGCTCCCGCACTAGCCAGTCACAGCATCTTCATTTTCCAGCACTGAGGGCAGAAACTTCATCCAGTTTCCACTGCAAATTAATTCCCGTAAGCTTTACAGGTTTTAAAGTTCCCCAACCACAGGGACTTAAAGTCATACAAAAACTGGAACTCTGACAGCTCATGCCGGAGCAAGGCCCCAGCTACCCAAGCAGCCCTTCAGGGAGGTCACAAACCTTTCTAAGCACAGTGTTATTTTACAGTAGGCAATAGTACAGCTTCTGCAGAAGAGATAACAATGTCCAAGTATATCAAGAAACATGGAAATGAGAAGGGGAAATTAAGCTCCTCGCAAGCAACTAGAGCACTTTTACCTTTTGCTAAGAACTTCGGCTTCCCAATGTACTGCCTTCAGGACAAAGCTGCTTGGAAAATCCTATTTACGCAGTTACCCTTGCCAGTTAGAGGGCACAGTAACATGTTGGTTAATGCCTCCTAACTCGACTCGTGAAAGGCGACAGCCTTTTGGAGTGATGCCCAAGGTAGCCCTCACCCAGCGCCAGCACATTCCCTGACCTAGAAGTCAGGCAGTTGAACAATGAACAGCAGGGACTCAATAAAGAAAGGCAGAAGTACGTGAACATGAGAATTAAATAATTAAAGTGTTAAGCAAACTGGCAGAGGGACATGAGGTGGCATCTACCAAGAGAGAAACAAGGAGCAAGTGCCCCTGTGATTGCATTTAAAATTCAAATCAGCTTATAACTGAACTATCCCATGTGACCACAGCATAAGCAGGGGAGAGCAGCAGTAGGGGAGGGTAAGATAATCACTTGGGCTGTAATTATCAGAATCAAGGAATACTACATGATTCCCCAAGGGCTACTGAGAGACAGAAGAGACACGTCAAAGCATGTCTTTCTTGCCAATGTGTTTGCGTAGGGTTGCCGTATTACCAACACATTTTTTATTTCTATCCAAAATGACTCAAAAATAAGCGTAGATGGACAGACAGGCTTAGAGAAAGTGGAGAACAATCCGGATGCTCTTCCAGAGCTCAGATTAGTTTCCATTTTAAGCAGTACAGAAAGCCAGCCCATCTCTCATTCACCATTTCTTTCTACATTTATCCTCCTGCTGTCTCTGCAGGAGAAAGAGCAAATAAAGTCAAACTACTCCTAGCCATGGCGAGTCTTGGTGAGTTTTGCCCTTCTTGCTTGGTCTATCACATCTCCTGGGTCCCCTGAATTCTTGGAAATTCAGCAAAAGTTAAAATGCACATAAAGGCTTCCACTCAGCCTTCTCAAGTGGAAATTTAGGCACTGTCATGAGGTCATTTTAGCCTGTTGTAGGCCATGGGAACTGTAGCAGCAGACCCACAAAAGCCTTACAGGTGCCAGGCTGCACCAGCTCCAGCACAGGGAGCCGAGGTCCCAGCCACACACAGCATTTAAGCTCCCAGCTGCAAATGCAGAGGGGCTCATGGGTCGTGCACCAGGCTCCCAGGGTAAGAGTAGTGTTGGCAGGAAATGGATTTAATCAACAAGCAAGAATACACCCCAGCATGGTTAGGCTAAGCACTATATGAATATAGGTCAGATGTGCTGCATTGACAAATCAATATCATGTACAGGAACGTCGAGCTGTTTCTTAAAAAGCACTTTGATCCAGGTCAGTGTAATACAGGATTCAAGCACTTCTAGGTAGCGAGGTGCACTTTGCTATTGAGAGGACAACACATAGTGCCTACCAAGCAGCAGGACTAGCTCCAGTGCTGCGTGCAGTTAGTGCCCCACTTCCCACCCTACAAGTTCAGCTGTAATTACATTAGGCAGACTGGATCTGCCTCTCCTTGAGCGCTTTGCCAGAGAGAAATTGCTTGGCAGTAGTCGCGGAGCATGCAGTAGAGAGATGACCCCTGCAATTTGTCTCTCAGGTCTCAACAATAGCTTGGCAACTTAGACTGGCTTATTATTTTGCCTTCAACATGGACTAGTTGCTACATGAGGAACACAGGTTGGACAGTTGTCTGATAACCTCTCCGACATGCTGAGCTCAGTGAAGTTGGATCCAAATCTTTACTACACCAGGGTGGGGGGTGTGCATCAATGGAATAACTGATACCAAAACCTAAGAACCACGTGGTCCTGCCACAGTACAGCACTAAGCCATTACACATAGTAACACAGGATCATGAGTGTTGTTGGAAGAGTATTCACGTCTACTGAGGGGAGGAGATTCTACTTCAAGTCTATACTTTGGTCTCCCCAGGAAAGCCCTCTCCTCAGTTGCTGTTTCTGACTTCCAGAAAACAACAGTTTTAACCACCTTTTTAATAAGTCAAGTCTAGAAGAAACAGTACTCACACTGGGAGCAGATTCCACTCTTTCCTTGAAGGCAAAAGAACAAGAGGCAAGGAGCAGACCTTTTCATTTAGAAATTCAGTAGACATTTGGTCTGTCAGCCTCAGCTACATCATGGTGTGGCAAGTCTAAAAGCACTGGGCTATTCCAACTCTTTGGAAGAAGGTTAGACATGGCAGGTGAAGAGCTCTTAACTGAAAGATCTGGCCAGGGGAGCTCAGTGCTGACAGCAAGTATCTGTCACCTACACACTAATGACTCTTCATCAAGGAGTCCACATTTCTCCCAGGCAGCCACTCCTGCAGCCCACTATCCCACGACAGACTGAAGTCTTCACCATCAGGTAGCAGCAGAAAACTACAGGAGGAGAACTAGACCCAAGAGGTCTTTAGACCTAGGAGATCTAACAACAAGAGATGCCAGGATGCTGACAGCTCCCCACAGCTTCTCCAAGCATGGGAAAGTGCCAGGAGAGCACATACGTGCCTCCAGACTTGGGAGTGACAAGGAGATACTTCCAAGGTGCAGTCCTCCCTGTACCACTGACTGCTCACCAGTTCCTGCATTCCTGACTGCCCTGTCCCAGCATCAAGGAACAGACAGGCAGAGTGCAGTTCACATCTCTGAGCAACACCTCACTCTTGCAGTCTTTGTCCAGGAGAGACTAAAGACAGGAAGTGTTTTTGCATGCAGTAGGTTTATTTTAAGCAGTTATGACCTAGTACAAGCAGCCTCTAGGAAGATAATTCTTTACATTGTATGCTAGCTGAGGGTTTAAGACCAACAGCAATCATTGTGTTGAATATAGGCAGTGCCTAGATATGCTGGTGAAGGACATACCATAGACAGCTTGCGAGGGAGGTGGGAGCATTGCAGAGCTTCAGCTCTGTTGTCCTGGCCCAGAGCTCAGCCACCATTCCTGAAGCAGCTACAAGCACTTCAGAGCGACCCTGCTACCTCCACCACCTTCCTTAGAAGCTCATAAGGATTTATTCACCAGTACCCAATAGTCATCCAAGACGTGACAGCTCCACCCTCAGCTGGAGAGTAGAATTACACAAAGCCAAGGCCAAGTCCCCACCAGAGTCATGCCAGGCAGACCTGTGCTCATGGCCTTATCCTTTACAGGAGAGCAGTGGAAGCTTCCTGATACCCTGCTCCTGCTCTCTCTGCCTCCTTCTCCTGCAAGGGTTCTTCTGCCTGTGAGGTTTCCACCTCCTCCTCGGGGGAAAAGGGTCCTACCAGCCAGGACAGAGGAGTGTTGTCTTTCAAGTAGTCCAGCAGCTCCTCCATGTACTCCTGGATCACAGCTAGCTTCCTCTGGCTCAAAACACTGCTGGACAAGTCCTGGAAGGAGTTTGCCACTGAGAAAGAAGCATGAAGCTCCTCTATGGTACTAAGAGATTGTTTCACCTTATCCTGAAGGCTTGAAGGCAGACCTTGAACTGCAGACACTATTTTACAGCAGGAGATTTGCAGCTGCTGTGTGATACTGCGTGCCATAAGCAGGGCCAGGAACTCCATCTCCTGGGAGGAGGCAGGAAGGACAAGATCAGAAGAGCTGATTTTAGGGGAGAAAAAAAAAAAAGAGGGGGGAGCCCAGCACACTTTGCTTCCTTCCCCAGGAGGTACCTCTGGCTCTGCAGAACTGTCATCTCCACTCTCTTTGGAAGACTTCCTACTCCAATCCAGCCACATCTGGTGTAGTTTCTCCTGCCCCTCCTGAAGCTTTTGATTAAAGCCTTGCTTAAACACTTCAATCTGTGGCAAGAGAAGACCCGAGTGTCAAGACAGATCTGCTGGTGAACAGCACAGCTCTTCATCATACCAATGAAGCTGAGACCAAGCCAATGATTTCATCTCCTCCTTCAAGAGACTGGGCTATACCTACCAGTTCAATGATGCGGTGAAGCTGTGTAAGGGCCTCCTGCATACCCTGCCAGACCCGCTTCATTTTGTCTCTTGAGTGCAGGTAGGCAAATAGGCGAAGTTCATCAGAGAGAGACCCCAACCGCACAAAGTATCTCCTCTTCTCCTGCTGCTGCTCCACAGACATTATGTCTGCACCCTCCTCAGATGCTGCCAGTTTGGCTGAGGAAAGAGACATCTGTAAGTAGCTGACCAGAGATGCTTACCACACAAACAAGTATCAGGAGACCTTGGACTAGGAACCAGGTAGCCTCCGGCATGACACTTCCCATTAGCCCCATTCCAGAGTAGGGGGGTGAGGAATGTGGCTGACCATCCCCATTTTGATGGTTCCCATTACAGAGTCACATATACTGTTTCCTTACCTAGTTCCTCATTTCCAATAGGGAGACAGCTGTCTTCTGTTCTCCCCAGCACAGCTTCTGCTCCACTTCCAGCAGTCTGGCCCACTCTGGAGTCCATAACTAACCCCACACTGGTCACTGCAGATCGGGCAGCCTCCACACCACTCTGAAGAGTCCCCTTAGTTACATCTATTACCTCTGTCACTTTGCTGCTCACAGCATCCTTTGCATCAGCCACTCTGGATGACACCAGCTCTTTTGTGTCACAGATAATCTGTGAAAAAGGAGACATGTCAGATAAGGGATTGGATCGCACAGGACACTACAATTCTGAAGTGCACCAAGAGAACAATTAGCACAGTGTCTGCTGAGTTTTTACTCCTGTAGGAGCTTGCACTATGCACCTAGGGGTAGGTTGACCCTCATATGAGAGCCTACTTCACTCCCAAGGTTAGAAACCCTGCAAAACCAGGCCCCTCTGCCATCCAGGGACAGCACCGCCTTTGATTCTTACCTGTTCCACTGGCTTTTGAAGGAGTGGGAGCTTTTCCCCTAGTTTATCCAAACCCTTGGAGGCATACTCACTCGCTGCAGCAACTGGGAAAAGAAAATAGAGTGTTAAAACTTGTTTTTCTGCAATTCGATCTCAAGTTCTACCTTCCTGAGCAGTTGCTCTGCAGGGAGCTTAGATGAAAGTCTCCATTCAGATCACCAGGCCAGGTGTGTTGCAAGCTGAATTTGTAGAGCAGCTTGTCTTAGTCCCCTCATAGATCCGTTCATTTTGACAGCAGCTAATTTCCTCTTGGACAGACATATCCATCTACACAGGACCCTCTCCTGCAACTTCTTGAGTTCTTGACTAAATAGATGTATAGCCCTCATCTCTGCCCAAGCCTCTGCATCCCAAGGATCCAGGAAGACATAGTAACTGACAGGAGGGGGATGCCCACTCCAGGCTTAAGATGAACTCAGGCCTGTCACATAAAGTGTTTTGTCAGACACTTGTCATTAGGAATAACCCCTCTCTCTCTCCAGGAGTTTAGAGGTTCTTCTCTATGCCACAGTCATGTTCTTTAAGGGCCATGGCAAACAGGACCTTTAGATGTAACAGTCCTCCAAGAGGAAGATTTTTCTGGCAACCACCATGAACTTGTAAGAATCCAACAATAAGCATCTACCACCTAATGCTTGGGACCTTGCAAGATCAGTTTTAGGGAAGTCAACATCAGAGTCAAGTCCTGGTCCTCCATCACACTACTTGGACTAGGACTCAGCTTTTTAGCCTTACTTGTAAGCCAGGAGTTGTCTTTTTAGCCTGGTGATGGAGAGGTGCGTTACTACATCCTAGGACTCCTTCCAGAGCTGGAAGGAGCCAGAAAGTCCCTCACAGGCAGGTGCAAACCTGCCCTTCCACAGGGAATTACCATGAGGCTCCAGCGTAGTCAGAACCGGCTGCACACAGCTGGCTGTGGCTCCGGTCACACTCTTCAGTCCTTTCTCTGCTGCATCACACACAGATCTGATGTAGGGGTGGCTCTCCTTAGTGGAGGCATAAGCTGTAGAAACCATGCCACAGGCAGAACTGACCAAGGTCAGGTTAGCCACCTGATTTACTGCACCCTAGAAGATAAAAAAAGAGCCATGAAGCTTGCAAACATGACCCTGAGCTTCCTATGCAGTTTTGCCCCAAAACTTCCTCTTATGTTTGCCTGTTCATGTCACCTAGTCTGGTTGAGGAAGCAAGGCTTAGACACCTGCTTTAAAATCTACAACTCAGTTAAACAAGCTGTGGAGCATTGACACTTACAGTTGATCCATTCTAGCAAGGTATTCCTCTAGCACAATGCTTCCCAAGGGACAGGTGAGTTTTGGGCAACCTCAATACTTCTATACCCATATCCAGCTCTAATTCATTTGGCATAGCTATTTAACAAGGTAATACCCCAGGAAAAGCTTCATCAGACAAGATCAAGTTGGCTTTAAGTTGACAGACTTTACCCCCATCTGCCAGAAGCATGCTGCTGGTCATGGGAGTAAAGCTCGTGCGGCAGGTTTCAGGGCTGCTGAAACATGGGAGCCTTTCCACGGGAGCACTGCCTGCAGAAAGCCAGGATCTTGACTACAGAGTTTGAGAAACATCTTTCCTAGCCAAGAAGCAGGCTGTTTTGCTTAGCTTAGGCAGTTACTTACAGGATCTTCAGGCCTACTCTTTTGGCTGTGTCACCACTCACATTTCCAGAGAAGCTGCAGGGCACAGCCCGAGCAGAGAAAACACTCCTCCCTTTGTGGGTGCTTACTTTCCCCCAGCCACAGCAGGACCACCTCCTCATTCCTGCACCCAGGAGCTGCCACTCATCGCATCTCGTATGCGCCACCTACCTGCTGCTCCTCTTCCTCCACCTCCAGGGAGCTCTTGGCAGCTTCCTCTTTCTCAGACATAGCAGAGGCCATTACAGCTGAAATGTAAGTAGCATCATGGTTTTAGGAAGATGATAAGACAAAGCAGCCAATGAACCTCCAAAGGGATTCCCCTTCCCAGGGGATGCTTCCCTCTGACCTCATTAAAGGTAGAGGTTCCATTACCACCCATTTTGGGGACCTGTCCATTACAGGAGAGGACCTGGGCTACTTGCCAAGTCAGCTAGTATTTAGGTTTCACGTGATTTATGATCATTGGAGGAATGAAGAGAACAAAGTCTTTCCTCACCCAGGAGAGCTCCTGTCAGACAGATCCTAGTGCTTATTATCAACATATTTAGAAGAGGCACTGAGTACCTCTTTCCTCCCCACCAAAGCTTCAAGGAGTTCTTGCATTAGAGAGGTAGCAACAGCAGAACTAGGGGGGAAAAAAAGCAGCTCAAGAAGCCACTCTACTGCTGTTAGCATACCCCAACCAGAACCAGCTTTTCACTCAAAAGCAGCACAGACTGTACCTAACCTTTCAGGCAGGACCACAAGCAACCTTATGTTAACTACAACTAATTCCATAATTAAGCCAGGTAAGAAACATCTAAGCACAAACCAGGCACTCACAGAACAATCACAGCCTTAAGACCTGAAATTTTCCCCTGACAATTTCAGAACAGTACCTTTTTACCCTGTTGGAGGTGAGCAGGCAACCAACAAGAAAGAACCAGACACCACACCATGCTCCACCATCCATGCTCTCCCTTTTTATACTAGCTGGGGAAGTGGGGTAAGGAGGGACCCTCAGTGACTGACAGCTCTGGGAAGCAGCAGAAAGGAACCAGTCTCTGTCCTGGCCAATTAGAAGTGGAATGGGGCAGAGATGAGCCCTGCTGTGGCTCGTTAATTACTCTGTAATCAGGCAGGTCCACCTTGCCCTGTGTAGAGGAGCTCCCAGGGGAGGCCAGTGCTCCTGCAAAATGAGAGAGGTGTTGCTGGTATGGACCATACACCCTCTACGATCTTGCCTCAGATCACATACCATCTGGAAATGGCAATGAGTTTTGTTTCTCTTTTTGATGGGCAATAAAAGCCAGAAAAGAAAAGCAAATATAGTAAAACAAATCCAGAGAAGGACTTCATACCTCATGTGGGATTCCGATCACTTTTACCTGCTAGTGCTTAATGTTTAATGACAGAAGTAGCTGCTCAGCTGCTGCCTAATCTTAGAAGCACTGGACCTCAATTTTCTCATCTTGAAGTCCCCAGAGAGCCTGGTTTCTCTACATCTTCCCCAAAGGTCTGCAGGGTGAGCACCCTGAGCATAAGACTGATTAGTAGCCCGGTGAGACCCCTTCTGCTTGGGTTCAGTGTATACTCTCAGGGCTGATCCGACTCCTGCCACCCCCCACAGAAAATCCATTTTCCTTCAAACACAAATTGCACAGCAGCCCTCTGATCTTTGCATGCGCTTTGACAACTGCAGCTTCCGTTCATCCCTGTGCTGGGGGGAACTTGGACACCCGGCAGCCACGGGGAGGGCCAGCCATGGTCCTTCACCTCTCGGCAGAGCTTCACCTCACTGCAGAAAGACCCTTCCGATTCACCGGGTCTCAGGCCATGCAGGGACCTGCCACATGGTGGTGGGCACCATCAGTGGGAAGAGGGAAGCCAGCGGTGTCTGAGTCCTGCAAGGACTCTCCCAGTGTGTGATCTAGTGACTTTAAAATACAGCAGTCTTGGAAACGGCTCTTGTTTATTTTACAGAGGAACAATTACACTGAAGAATCCATCCCAGCAGCAGTGGGTTTCCCACAGATCGGTGTCTTGGGGCTGCTTTTCTCTGGTTTCTTTTATGATTAAAGAAGAGTTAGTCACGTCCTTCTTTTCAGAGGAGGCATTGCCATGGACCCCTCTCCTCCTGGACCACCTCTTCACCTGATTTTACTGGGATGCTGAGGCCCTTGATGTTCTGCTAAACCTGAAATCAACAGAGCAGTTCATATATCATATGGGGGAAGGGAAAATTGATAGTCACATGAATGCACAGAGAACATGGCTCTTCGACACATCAGGATAAAAAGCAGTAAGGGCACAGTGATGGGGACACAGCAGCTGATCAAGGACAAATTGGTGATTTTCATTTGACAAGGGTGGAAAGGACTGTTACAAAAAAGCAACAATATCTCTCCAAAACACACCACATGGACTAGTTTTCATGTCATCATGTTTTGGTGAGATCTTGCAAAAAAAAAAAAAAAGTTAAATTCTCTGTGCACTCCCCGGGGCAGCCAGCCTGAGAAGACAGCACTGTCCGTACGGTTGATGGTTCAGGCAGTTCCGTGCAGTCCCATTGGAAAGCTTTGAGTGAGAGTGGGATGTTTCAGGTATCCCCTTAGCAGCCTGACCCGCTAAGGGTCACTGCCTTACTTCTGTGCACGCATTGTCCAACACTTCAGCAAGCCTGTTGTTGAGTGGGAGTTCAACACTGAACTGGTCTCCTGTTTTGCTTGCAGGAGAACACATACAGCCTCCATCCAAAGCTCCAGCTCCTCAAATACAGTGTCTGTCATTGCCTTCATTTAAAAAGAAAATCAGAAGAAAAAACTACGAGTAGGTGGCACCAGTGTAACGTCAGCTTGGATCTGCTCTGCTGTTAACTGCCAGAGGAATCCGAATCCCTGTGGCAGAGAGAATATGTTGGATGTTTTCCCTTCATATGCATCTGGCAAGGAAAAAAAAGCAAACGTGTTAGTCCTGGACAGCATCCAGATATAACCCACACACTGCCTCCCCAAATACCCCACATCCCCCAGCCAGACCTCACAGCTTGGTGTGATGGCACCTGGGCTGCAGAGACCTAGAGACGGCCGTTTTGGTGGGCTCACGCTCTGGGCAGAGGGTGCTGGGTTACACGTGCTGCCCCCACACTCCCTGCGAGCATGCCTGGGAGTGAAGAACCCCAACAACCCGCCCCCGGCACTGCCCAAGAGGGAATCCACTGCTCAGATGAAGCCCTCACCAGCACTCAGCATCGATGCTGGGGTCCCAGGTGCAAAACAAGAAGTTGACCAACTTGGCAGCGAAGATGCTCTTTCTACAAGAGGTGGCTCAAAGCTTATGGATGGTTCAGGTAGGAGCAGCTTAAGTCTCTGAGCCATCTTCTTCCTTGGAATGGCCTGCTGACACCTTCACTTGATGAGGTGAGAAGTCTTATTCCAGCTCATTGGACTCCCCCAGGCTCACCCAGGACTTCCCTGGGCATGACCACAGGCACTTTTTGGTCCTGCAGTCACCTCAAGGCCTACGTGCAGACGTAAGTGGCTCTGCACAGCTTACTATGGAAGATGTGGTGGTCACGCTATGTTGTGCTGTCTTGATGATGAGAAGGAGGCTGGTGGTAGTTGGAATAGAGGTGACCAAAGGCAGGATGGTTGCACATGTCACTATTTTTGCAAAGCATGAGTCAAAAGTGTCACAAGTCAGGTATCAGGCCCTGGAAGAGCGTACGGACAAGTGTCAAACTGCCTTCACTCCCCAGAGCCGTAGAAGGGAGGTCCACCAGGAACAAGGCCAGAGATGGTTAATCACAGGAGCCTGGAAGTCCCTAATGACTGTCGTTGGTTTAACTATTTACAAAGCAAGTCCCTCTCTTTTGCTACAGAGCCTGAGCTGCTTTGTATGTATAGAAATGCAAATAGGCTAAATTGTGCTTGTCCTGCACAATGTCTGATTTCTGGGAAGGCAGCCTTTACCAGGCTCTGGACACATCTGCACACCTGAGGGTCCCACGTGCCCATGGATCACACCTCATCCCTGCTCTGGGGTAGCTGCAGATTTGGGCTTCTGGTCCCTCATCAAGTGTCTAGAGGAGGGACCAGCCCAGCTGAAGCCCTGACAGCCCCAAGGAGCACACACCACCTTTGTCTTTGCACCTGAGAGTACAGGTGGCACTAAGTATGTGACTCAGCAGCCTTCAGAGCCAAACCATGCATTTGGGAGTGCCCAAAACTTCCATCTGAGGGCAGGGCTGGTGCCTCCAGCCATGTGAATAGCTGTAGTGGGAGTGCAACAAGGGGACATGGCAGCAGGCACCAGGGCTGCAGCTCCCCACAGGGAGCACAGCCGCCTGCCCTGGGTGTCCTGGGGGACCCATGCCAAGTGACTGTGGCACACCGAGAAGAGCCTCAGATCTCTGCCAGAGCTTCATAGGCTTCAACCAGTATCTAATGTTTGCCTTAGGTCCCTCCTAGAGCTAGTCCTTGCACTAGGAGCCAACTTCAATGATCTGACTGCTGTGGGAAAGGCTGCAGCAGCCGTGTTTGCCCGCAGTGGTGGTAGGGTCTGCCCTTGTACACCAAGTTGATGGAAACCAGACTAACGTGGCGTTGAGCAGCAAGCATTGCTGGAAACGGTGCTCACACAGCCGGTTACAAAACACGGCTCCTTTCAGCCCTGTCCTTGGCAGGACGCCGAGCAGGACTCCTGCTGCCAGAGCCAGATAAAGAAGATGGCAGATCTTTACGTGGCAGAACAGTGGGGAGCAAGTAAAGCTAAATCAGGGAGGAAAACAGACTTTAGTCAGTCTTTTATAAACACAAACCAGCTACCCTGATAAATCCAAACTCAAATGTAACAGAGATAAAAGCAAATCCTTCCTAATGAGGTGATTCAAAATAAAACTGAAATTTCTATAACTTTTCTCCTTTGGCTATAAAGCCTGAAAGGGAAGCCAGACAGTCCTTAGCTTGTCCTGAGGCCACCCGCCTATGCACAGCACGGCGGCAGAGAGGGGCAGGGGCGCAAGGGTTGTATACAGGTGCGGGACGTCTTAACCACAGGGATACAGGGATATATAACCTGGATTAATTCTTTAGCATCAGCATGTATATAGTGTCACCACTTGTATTTTTGCATGAGAGTAGCACGGCTACTGATATTCAGCTGTGTGCTGAATATCTGCCCAAAAAAACCTTAAGGATACCTGGAAAAAAAAATGTTTGACTGAATGGTCCCAAAGAGACACTGATTTTCTTGTTTCTGTTTCATCAGCAATAGCTATGGGCATATGTAAAAGCAGTTTCTTGTTCCTAGATAACATTACTGATGAGCAACAAGATTTTCGGTTATTTAAGGGGCACTTCATTTCTGAGTTTGTCTGAGGTGCCACAGTCCTTCGCAGACCAGGCGCTGTGTGTCTCTGTACCAGTTATCTACACGTCTCCTTATGTGCCTGGATTCTGAACATTATTAGTAATTCAGTTGCTCTGATGGTAGACACTAAGTACCAAAAATCCTAATTTTTACACTAAATATAAGGCATCAGCTGTGGTTTCTCAGGTGCATTTACTGGTAAACTCAGTGTCAGAAAAAGAAAAAAAACACTTTTGAATGGCCCTGGCTGCACAAAGATCAGTGTCGTGCAGTTTTCTGGATGATGAGCTTGGGTGATTGTGAGGCTGCAAAATAAGCCTGTGGTAATGGCCATGAAACTACTGGCAAGCATGATGCTGGAGGCTAATCCATTAAATCTGGAGGTTCTGACATATCATCTCTCGTCAGAGCTCACTATCACCGTAATAGGCAACACGAGTGCAATCAGAGTCTAAATCCCTCTGTATGCTCCCTTGTATCTTTTCTGCAAAAGAGGAAAAATCTCCAAGTACGAACTGTCCTCCAGACAAGCCCTGAAGCAGTGGTAAACGCCATGTCAGAGCATCCATCATCCCAGAACGCTTTGAGGAAGGAGCAGTGTTTGTGCCATTATCCTTGAGGTCTATCTTTCACTTTCTGTTTTGGACTGTGACAGTAGCATCCCTGGAATACTTCATCCTCCTGCATGAGGAGCCGTGCACCCATCTCTCATTGCTCCTCATATCCTCAGCTGTGAGTGCCACGTGCAGCAGAGGCAGCATATCAAGCGTGGAACCCAAGCTGGGTCTTACAGTGTTGAGCAGAGGACTTAGGGTGAGTAGGTCCTCCGCTTGACAGAGCTCCTGGTAAGGCTTTGGATGATCAGACTCATAATGATTTGTTGCCTTGTCCAGGGACAGAAAGGCCCTTGGTGTCTTGAGATGTTCATGTAGTTTTCTCTGCCTGAAGTGACACTACTGAGGATGTTTATATGAGAAACTGAATTTTGAACCTGTGGAAATGGGAGCTACCACTGCTTCCAACCATATTGCAGAAGATGAGCTTCATCCAGCTCATCAGTACAGCACAAGCCTTCAGGGGACCCCAGACACTCTCAGGAGGAGGGCTGCTCCTGCTGTCCCATGCCCGTCAGGTACAGTAAGGCAGTGGAGACTCAATCCTGAAATCTTACAGGTTTCCCAGAAAACTAACAGGCATTACTGTTTCTGTTCCTGTGCTCCTGAGCTTGAGCTGCTCTGCAGTAGAAAGCCAAGCAGTTAGATCTCCCTTTCAGCTCCCTTCACCTGTCATCAGAGGAAAGAAGTACCCGTTACAAAGAGATGGATGCATCAGCCTGACTCAGCACCTGGACTCCCGCGGAAAACCTTTCCAAAACATCCTGACTTCCAAGAAACTGCCCCTGTCCTCTCTTGCATCCTTTCTTTACCACTTGTTCTGCACAGCTCTTTTTGAAAGCGGAATGTTTCAGCAGAAAAAAGCTCACACAGAGGTAGAAAACAGCAAGCAATTTCATGTTATGTGTCTGCTGCTGTTCGTCACCAAAAGACATGTCCTAGTGCTTTGTGTCACGGAGGGGAGCAGAGACCCTCTACCTGGAAATTGCAGTTCAGATCCTTTGTAGTACTGACCGAGCCTTCCTGTCTCAGGGAGATGTAATGAGTGCAATAGTTGTCAGCCTGCTGCGGAGCTTAGCATAATTGCTGCACAGCTGGGTTTCGATAGCTGGGTAGTTACGGGGTAGTTATGGTGATAACTACTCCCGTTGCCTCGGCCGCAGCTGCACAACACCTGTGTTTGTAAGGAAGGTGAAGACAGAAACAAAGGGACACACTGGGAAAATCAAACAAGAGAGTTTCTGATATCTGAGTTTTTCTCATCTGCTAAAGATCAGCAAAGCCCTTGTCATGGAATCACCCGAGATAACCTTTTTTCCCCTCCTTTAGCAGGGGTGAAGGACGTAGGAAGAGCTAGCCAGAATGGGCATCAGCTGTAGCTTTTGCTCATGGGCAACACGATTAACGCAGAGACTAGGAAAGCTGATGGTGGTGAATTGAGGCAGAGAATCATTTGCTGCCTGATCAGTGATGGTTGATGGGAAAACCTGTGCTACGGAGACAGCAACCAGCTCAGCGGCAGTATGCTAAAATAGTCAGCAGACTTGAGAGTGGTTCCCCTGGAGGCAAACAGACTGAAGGACTGAGCAACACCAAGCATGCTGCTCTCAGGACGTGATTGGCATTTTTTTTAATGACAGCATGCGTGGTGTTGACCAAATGCAGTAATTGGTTGAGCAATAGTTGGTCTTCAGAACTAAGCATCATCCATCAATAGGTACTATGGACTGTCCTGATCTGGGGTAGGGGTGATCAACACAGCAATGTTAATACAACAGAGATCCAAAACTAGAGACCTTCTTCCTAGCCGCTTTACCTTGGACCTGTTGAGTGTGTTCCAAGTGCTGGTAAATCCCTGTAACTACAATTTCAAAGAGACTAATGGGATGATAGAGAGCTGAGCCTTGCTTGGGCAGGTTGCCTGGCCAACAACTCCAACTTCTCCCATTTCAGCTTGTTCAAGATGTGAAAGATGGTGGTGGTTTTTCTTTTCCTGGTGAAACTTATCCTACCCACACTGGACAAGGAAGAAAAACACATTACATTACAACAGCTAAGCTAGAAATGAGCATCTTTCTAATGCTGCTGGATCACTCTGGCCCTGTTCTTCACACCTGGCCAAACTCTGCACCAGGTGAGCCTGTTCTTAGCAATGTTTGTGCTCATGGATTAAAGGGCACAGTGGACAAGGAGGTCTCTGCGATGCACTGCATAAGAGCCCCTTCCTGCACAAGGTAACTGTAATATGTCTGTCCTCAGGTCTGCAGTCAAGGTCTATTCTTCTGTCTATTGGCTCTGACAGTGTGGCAGGGCCTCGTGTTGGGAAGAGAAGTGGGTTGGGAGTGATCTGTCAGCTGTACTGAGCTCAGCTGGGAAAGCCATCACCTCTGAGAAGGAAATAGCATGGTGCTCCGGTGAGCCGAGCGTCACTGCGTGGGCAGGGATGGTGGGTCAGGTTTGGCTGTGGGTTGGTAGCCAAGTTCTCAGCACTGCAGGTGGGTGCTCATCTGTGCCTCTCTGCAGCTAAAACCTTCTTGGGGGATGCGTGTTTGTGTGTGTGTGTGGCTGGGGGTCGGGGGGTGTCTTTCTTCCTATTCACTGCTGAGACACTACCCGAGGTGGGGACAGGGAGAATACAGGTGCTGTTGTGCTGTGAAGGGCACAAGTTGAGTGTACAGAAGTTATGGGACGTTACTGATCCATCCGACAGGTCCTGATGGTCTGCTCCAGTTGGTGCTGGAGAAATCAGTGAATCAGCCAGCTCAATTAATCTCAGAGGGTCAGAGCTAACAGTTTATTCTGTCTTTGTATTACATGGCAAGCATTTGCACCGGTTGCAAATGAATCGCTGTTTCTGTACTCATTATTGCACTGATGTTTGAAGACCACAGAGCTATTGTGGAAGAGGAGGGCTCCAACCAAGGCAGTGGAAAGCCTGCAGATGCTGTATCCATGACGACAGCTCCTTCCACTTTCAAACATTCGACACCAATTAGAGGTAGTCTTCCCAGTGCTAATGATGGGAATAGGGAGGCCAGAGCGCTGGGCTGGACTTGGGGACTGTGGGACTCTGTCCTCAGTTCTGCCAGCTGCCTGCAGGGTAACTTCCTCTGAGACTGTTGGGCTCTCTGTCTCAGCTTCTCCATCTTTAAAATGGTGATCATGATTTTGACCTTTTTCCACAACATGCTTTGTGATCTGCTGATGAAAAGTGCCAGATGAGAGCTAGGGATTACTGATAATAAACTCGACACTTACCATTAGAAATTCAGTTCCCGCTCAAGTCAAGCCACAGTCCCCTTAACTGGAGAAATAGTTTCTCTGTGCAGATCTGGCCAGCACCCATTTCCAAGTCCTTGGATTTGCTTCCCTCCGGGAGGAGGAGGCGTGTTCAGTCTCCGATGCGGGGATGTGCTCCTGCAGGACCTCAACACGAGCATGTAAGCAGAGCTGTCAGGAGGACAAACTGGGCTCTACTGCCTGTCAAATCTTGCTCCTTCTCCTGAGACCTGGGCAAACTACATACAGCAACAATATGAAATAGTCGCCTGTCCCCTGAGAAGCTGCCACCAGCTGCCTTCCACCAGCATCCCTTTTAGCTGGTCCAGGACTTCCAGGCAGACTGGACCCCTGGGTAACTCCCAGCTGAAGCAGGCAATAGTGGGTTACCCGTAGGAGACCATTCGAACCTCTCCAACAGCATCCTTAGCTCGGAGACTGATGCCTGGCTAACTCTGCTCGGTTTCAGTGTGGAAAACGGATCTGGAGGATTTGTATGATGCATGTGCACAGAGGGGGTTATTGGTCTTCAACAAAATAGAGCACAAGTCTTCTGAGGAGCGGCTGAGGGACCTGGGCTTGTTCAGCCTGGAGCAAAGGAGGCTGAGGGGAGACCTTCTCGCTCTCTACAGCTCCCTGGAAGGAGGTTGTAGCCAGGTGGGGGCTGGTCTCTTCTCCCAAGTTACAAGCGACAGAACAAGAGGAAATGGCCTCAAGTTATGGCAGGGGAGGTTTAGATTGGATATTAGGAAGAAGTTCTTCACGGAAAGGGTTATCAAGCATTGGAACAGGCTGCCCAGGGAAGTTGTGGAGTCGCCATCCCTGGAGGTATTTCAAAGCCAGGTAGACGTGGTGCTGAGGGACGTGGTTTAGTGGTGGTTTTGGCAGTGTTAGGTTGATAGTTGGACTCGATGATCTTAAAGGTCTCTTCCAACCTAGGTGATTGTCTTCTATGATTCTAAAGTAAAATAGGAGGTCTGGATGCCCCTCTGCTCTACAGAACACTTGCTTAGATTGTACTGGCCTCTTTCAATCATCATTATATCATGCGATCAGCAGGTAATCTAGGCCTAATATTTGAAGAGGGTGCACAGTGAAGTGGCAGAAACACCCTTCAGAAATACTATTTGAAGTCCTGTCCATAAAAAGAAACTGGAGCTTGAAATATGCACAGAGCACAGAAGAATATGCTCTAGCAGCACATTTTGAAAATCAGTGCTTTAGGCAATCTCCTTAGCAGCTTGTTAGATGTTTTATAAGTGTCCTTCCCAGCTCCAGAAGAAATAATACTACTAATGATCATGTCAGATACAAAATAATTTCACAGCTTTTTTTGTCTGCAAGCTTTCCAGTTTCAATAAATCACGTGCCCTTCTATGCAGCTGAAGGAATCCAAAACCTGTAGTACAGACAACTTGGCTAGCAAAAAAGAAAAAAAAAA
>VYXH01009894.1:17571-105708 GCA_013397275.1 Burhinus bistriatus | reverse complement strand
AAAAAAAAAATAGAAAAGACACCAGGGGCATCTTTTTTCTGCATTAGTTCCAGCCAATACTTTGTTTGCTTTAGCAAGTCAGGCACTTGCTGAGCTGTGATACCTTCTCATTAGCATGGCTCAGTGCTCTCTGGGATCCCAGGAGGAGGTGTTAGTATGACGCACGCAGAAGCATAATAAGGAAATTGGCACATAACCTGCCTGTTTCACTGGTCTGCAAAGTGCACTGGTGCCCCCGAGAGAGGTGGTGAACATCCAGGCCCCCCTAGGGCTGGGGTGGTGGCAGTGGAATTTATGGCACAAGAGATGTCCCTTCAAGCAGAGAAGCTATTTGCACGTCTCATGTATTGGGGGAGTGTTTTAACCAGGGAACTGTGGGAACTAGTGAGCTCCCTGCAAATACTCCTCAGGACAACTGTCCTTGTGCATATTGCCACACCTGAATGATTGCACTAATCCACCAGAGGAAGCTAGTGACATCCTTGGGGCCAGCAGGGCAGAAAGGACACAAGTGCCTTTGTGCCTTCTACCCAACAACATACCTGTAAGAGGTTTACTTCTTTGATTTTAAAGGTGGAATATTGTATAAGGGAAGTGGCAAACTCCTTTTACACTTCTCTTTTGAATGGTTGGTTTATTTGTAACAAAATAACTGCAACCCAGGCTAGAGTCATTTGAAATACCCAGAAATAGCCAGTAAAAATTAACATTTCCAGGACTCTTTTAAACTTCCTGTTGAATTTTCACTGGGGGTAATGGTGCAAAGGTCCCAGAAATGACTGTTTTAGAAAAAAAAAAAAAGATGCATTGAAAAGAGCAGAGGATAATGAATCTTCAGTGCTGAATGCAGTTACAGACCACAAATAAATAACTTTGCACTGCTATATTGATTGCATTCATCTACTCTTTTTGTTCTGAATAATAGAAAACATCAATCTAAAATCTTGCAGAAAGCAGGCTAAGGCCAACAGCTCTCCACCATCAAGGTTTGGGCCTCCATTGGTCTGTAGAGCACTTGAGTGGGGTGATGGCCTCCTCTTCTGCTCCTCCTCCCTTGCAGGTGCTCCCTCTTGTTCAGTCTAGCTTGTTGCATATGCGATTGCAGGCTGGGGTGGAGAAAGCTGCTCCATCTGTGTTGGCGGATGAGAGATGACTCACCCAAGCCTGCATAAGGAGAAACACGAGCATGCATGTCCCTTGACCACACGTGGTCCCCAAGCTGTGGAGCTGATGAGGCAGGTTTACATCTCATGACTAATTGCAGATCCTAGCTGAGCTTTATCTGGAATTTGTATGCCCTCCATCCGATTCTCTGGTGCCTGCTAGAGTTTGAGCTCAGACGATGACTTTTCCCTCTATTAGGATACTTACACTACCTTTTTCTTGTTCAGTTGCCTATTTTTTCACATTTTGTAAGAATTTAATTACCTTTGAAACCTCTTCCCTGTTCTCTAAGATCTGATTGAAATTTAGCCAATGGATTCAGAAACTACAGTGTAGGGACAATTTAAAAACCCAAGGGAGACGGTTACATGGCAATGTGAAATAATATATAATCCATTTGAGTTTAATTTATCCACAGCACTTACAATTTTTCCCTATATGCTAACCGATGTAATTTTGAGAAATTTATTCCAATCCTGTAAGTGCCCTCTTTTTTCTTTGAACTGCCTGAAGTACCTGGCACCACATTGGTAGATATTTCCCCTCAAGACCTGCCAGGGAAGAGCATCAGCCTCAGCTCACAACCTTTTCAGTGTGTCTACAGGTAAAAAATGCAATTCAAATGAGAAACAAAAGGTCAGAAACCTGAAAGCATGTGATTAACTAAATTTAAATTTTGTGTGTGAGTATTTAATCTCTTAATTGTTAGTTGTACCTAAAGTCCTCGGCTTTGCCGTAGAGGTAAGTGGGCAACTCAAATGTAATGATCTTCTTCAGGACATCTTCGTCTTCCACTCATGTTGTTTCCACTGCACTGCTCTGCGTCTAAGCTTTGGGTCTTATCTTGCTAATTCCCCTGACATGAGTCATGATAAAGCCCCATGAGGTCTCTGTTCCCTTCACCCATGGCCACCATCTCAGGGGATGGTGGGCAGCAGCCTGTCCCTCACATTGATCCATCATAGGCCACGGATAGTGGGAGCTTTCTATTTCTGGTAGAAAAGACTCCCAGTAACTGCAGGCTAGGATTGATAAGAATGACTGGTTGGGGCAATTTGGTGTTTTGAATCCTCTCATATATTGTACTTTTTTGGAAAGCACAGTTTACTGTCCTTCTTCAAATTGCCTTCCTACCGTACCATTGACTGATCCCAAATGGATGTCTTTTTTTCCACATAGCGTGGCTTGAGGTTTTCATGGGAGAATGATGATGCAATGTACAGTCCTCGAGGTCTGGAAACATCATTTTATAGAGGAGAATCTGTGTCATACACCTTGGCAGGGAGACCACAGGGCGGGTGTTATTAAGTGCATAGGTGGGTTTGAGTGATGGCTGTCCATGGTCAGTTGACTTCTAGCCACCCAACACACACACTGAGGCTTTAGACTTCCACAGAGTATTTGCAAAGTGTTGCCGCCATTTAAGTGCAATTCGTAGATTAATTTCATTGGGGTGCAATTTGCATTTTAATGGCATCAAGGTTAGAATGGATTACAGCCATTTCCTCTGGCCTCCAGCTTTAACTGTGGTGCCGGGTGCTATTCACTGAATTTTTAGGAATATCACTGGTATGCAAACAGCAGCCTATGAACTGTCCCAATTATTTTGCATTTGAATTTCAGAACTGGTGGCCTGAGGGGCAAAATAGTTTAAATGCTTGGTTTTACAAATAAACATCCAATCTTATGTGGCTACATGATGCCAGGCAATCAAGATCACTTATAAATGTAGAAATATTATGGGATAACACTGGTGCAATCAAAGGTAACTTGACTGTAACATTCGCATATTGTTTTCCCCATCTGCCAACAGCTTTGTTTGACTGCAAAAGTTAATTTTAAAGATGTTGCAGAAGAAACATATGTGCCTACGCTGCAGGGTCATCTTTTGACTCATGTCCTCAAGTATTAACAATAGTGCATTTTCCAGCAGCCCCGTTTTGGAGCCACTGGCCATGCTGCCATGTCTTCATGGCTATCCCTGCACCAGGAGCCTTGGGGATGTCTGGCTCAGCTCTGCCTCTGGTTTGGTCGCCAGTCGGCTGAATGTGAGCCAGCAGTGTGCTCAGGTGGCCAAGAAGGCCAACAGCATCCTGGCCTGGATCAGCAATAGTGTGGCCAGCAGGACTAGGGAAGTGGTCATCCCCCTGTACTCAGCACTGGTGAGGCCCCACCTCGAATCCTGTGTTCAGTTTTGGGCCCCTCACTCCAAGAAAGACACTGAGGGGCTGGAGCGTGTCCAGAGAAGGGCAACGAAGCTGGTGAGGGGTCTGGAGCACAAGTCCTATGAGGAGTGGCTGAGGGAACTGGGCTTGTTCAGCCTGGAGCAAAGGAGGCTGAGGGGAGACCTTCTCGCTCTCTACAGCTCCCTGAGAGGAGATTGTAGCCAGGTGGGGGTCGGTCTCTTCTCCCAAGTAACAAGAGATAGAACAAGAGGAAATGACCTCAAGTTGTGGCAGGGGAACTTTAGATTGGATATTAGGAAAAATGTCTTCACAGAAAGGATTGTCAAGCATTGGAACAGGCTGCCCAGGGAAGTGGTGGAGTCGCCATCCCTGGAGGTACTTAAAAGCTGGGTAGACGTGGTGCTGAGGGCCATGGTTTAGTGGTGGGTTTTGGCAGTGTTATGTTGATGGTTGGACTCAATGATCTTAAAGGTCTCTTCCAACCTAGGTGAATCTATGATTCTATGCCTCTGGGAGGAGGAGGAGCATTTTCCTCTTCCTGCTGTAAATCTCCTTTCTGAGAGACTCATAGCTCCAGTGATGTTTGTGGTGAGCTGTGGCCAGGAGCTCCTCTCCCTGCTTCCATGGGATTGCTGTTTTCTGTGGCAGACTTTTCCAGAAATCTCTAAATTTCAGGGAGACGTGCTGCAGCTCAGTTCATAACTCACCACTTGCTGGTGTTTTATTCGACTGTGTGCTCTCAAGTAGCCTTTGTTTGCATTATTATCTGGAGCAGTATGATATGACTGTCCTACTTTGCCTCTCGTAAAAATAGCACAGAAATAAGGTTTGATCTCTTTCCAACCACAGAGATAATTGTGAGCTGTTTGCTTCCACAGTCTTCCTAGTCAGTTGTTATAGCTATTTTAAAATGTTTCTTTCAGAGCTTTTTTTTTTTTTTTGATGGGGTCACCGAGATTGGTGATAAATCCTGATACACCTGTCAAAACACTTTTTTTTCACTGACAGAACATTTTGTATTAGATGTTGCAGCATTGGTATATTTTAATATGTATCTCTTTCTTTTGCCATTCTTTAAAGTAGTTTGGAGGATACAATTTTCAAATCTTTTATTGTACATCCTTTTATAAAAGTGTCTCCATAGCTGCTTCTTTCTTTTTTTTTTTTTGAAATCAGGTTTCTCTCTGATAGGATCAGATCTGAAATAATTTGTTATGTTCCTTGCATTTCTCATTTCTGAAGTCAGGCGCTGCTTTTTACACAGTTTCTGGGGATTTTTTTTGAGGCTTTTTTATTTCTTTTCTCCTCTTTTTAGTATCAATTCTAATGTTTTCAGGCAGTTTTATTTCTGGCATCTTTGTTCTCTGCTTTATGTGATATTTCCTGTTGGTGCTTTCCTACAAGTTTTCCAACCAAATTTCTTTAATTTCCAATTGAAGTACTTACTGTTGACATGGAAGAAAAGCAGAAGAAACATTATAGACTTCATGCTGGTTTGACAGTCTAATAAGAGATAGAAACAAACAGTACGCACTGAAAGGAGGAAAACAGCTCCTTATAAATCTTGTAAGTTTCTTGTAATGGAAAAATAATGTATCTGACAAATATAAGTGACTTCCAAAGGAGAAGAGCATCAAGCTGTGGATCCAGCCAAGCTAGTGTGGGAACATAATTTACTTGCTTTGTAAGGTGGATCTCCTTCAGGAGAAGAAATGGAGTGACTTCCACCAGATTCTGCTGTCAGTGGAAGGTGATATACGGTGTATCAAGGTCTGGGTAGGGATGGAGCTCTTCACTGTATTTCCACAAGAATTCAGAAAGAGGGTCTTGTCATACACCAGGCTGAAAATCCAAGTATGATAAAAAGGTCACTGAACAGTGATGTGAAAAATTAACTAGCAGTTTAGAAGCACTTATCCAGCTACTGAGGAAGGCTGGAATGAATCGTGCTCAGCTGCTGCTGTTTACATTTCTCATGCTCTGCTTCTTTCTTTAGTTTCTCACAACCCTCTTTCTTTGGCTGTATCTTTTCTTGATGCCACCGTGCAGCCCAGCTGCCTGTTTCAGCTGTGCTGGGGATGGAGACAGCAGCCAAAGATTCATGGAGGGGCTCTCATAAGCTGTTTCTGCTATACTATTTAATTCATGAAAACTGTATTTATGGTGTTGAAGTCTAACGGGGAGTCAGGGCCATGGTGTGCTGTGCTCACACACAATCCAAAGAAAGGAGTGAGACTGATGCAAAAACCTTCCAGCTGGGGTGGGGTGGGCAGCAGACGGGAGAAATGTCAGGAAACCATGAGATATTGCTAATAAAAATAGTCAGAATTGCCAGTGCCCGGCAGGGGCCTTTGCAACATCCCAGCTGAGCTGAGGTGTCAAGCTGGGGACAGCATCGCGTCCCACCAGTGAGCTGTGAGAGGTGCAGGGTGAGTTGACAGGGAAGGTGACAGCCTGGACCGTGCCCTGGAAGGACGGGAATCCCGGGCGGTTTGCATGTGCTGACTCTAGAGCAGCAAAGCCAAAAAAGCTGCCCTTATTACAGTAACTACAGCCAGGAAAGGCATGCGACTTTCTTCTTTTTTTCCAAAATACTGAACTTTCCCTTGGAAGGTATTAGCAAAGCCATCCCTCACCACCACCTCCCCAGAGTCCCCCTGGCTTGAGAGCTGCTCATTTAGATGATTCCCACCTCCTTCTGTAGTAAGGGGAAAGCCCCATGGGCCCAACAGGAAAAAACGAGTAGCAATACAACCTTTTAAAAGGAATATGTCTTCTGTGTAAGAAAACCAAGCTAACCACAGAGAAATTGTTCCCCAGAGAGCAGGAACATCATGAGGCCTTTCCTCCGAGTTTCCAAGAATCACTGCCACCAGGTAATGCTTGCTATTGATCGGGCACAGCCTCGAGCCATTTCGTACTTTCTCATTTATGAGCCTCTTTTAAGAACCTTATAATTCAGCTGTTGGGGGTGGAACAAAGGAGGAAATGATGGAAATGTGTAACACTTGGGAATTCTGCTGAAAGATGCCACTGGCAAACAGTCTCTTCCTCTTTCAGGCCAGGTATCTTGATGAGCCTGGCCTGGCCCTCCCTGAGGTCATACCTAAAAGCAAGAATAAACATTACACTGAACAAGTCCAAAGGAGTCAATGTTTTGACCCCCTCCTTGTGCAACCTTCTCGTTCTCTTTAGATGTCCCAGGGATAGAAGGGTCCATCTGACTGCACGTGCTGAAAAGACTGCTAGAGCTGCACAGCTCTCAACATACATGAAGCCACACATAATTTATTCTCCCTCCTGTATCCAGCTAAATTAGCATAGAAGTGATTATATTGGCACAGGCATATCCACCAGCACGCTCCCAGGCCTGCCATATTTAAGTTTCACATGTATCGTTAAGGCTTGCTGGCCCTGTCTATCCAAACTTGCTGCAAATCATATCCTTGCTGCCCCCCAGATCCTGGCTGCTCCCCTGTGGGCATCACCTCCCCAGTCCTCCCCAAAGGAGGTCGAGGGAGGTGATTCTGCTCCTCTACTCTGCTCTTGTGAAACCCCACCTGGAATACTGTGTCCAGCTCTGGGGACCCCAACATAAGAAGGACATGGACCTGTTGGAGCGGGTCCAGAGGAGGCCACGAAGATGATCAGAGGGTTAGAGCACCTCTGCTGTGAGGACAGGCTGAGAGAGCTGGGGTTGTTCAGCCTGGAGAAGAGAAGGCTCCAGGGAGACCTTATCAGCCTTCCAGTGTCTGAAAGGGGCCTAGAAGAAAGCTGGAGAGGGATTTTTTACAATGGCATGTAGTGATAGGACGAGGGGTGATGGCTTCAAACTGGAAGAGGGGAGATTTAAATTAGATATTAAGAAGAAATTTTTCACTATGGGAGTGGTGAGACACTGGCCCAGGTTGCCCAGAGAAGCTGTGGCTGCCCCGTCCCTGGAGGTGTTCAAGGCCAGGTTGGAGGGGGCTTTGAGCAACCAGATCTAGCGGAAGGTGTCCCTGCCCATGGCAGGGGGGTTGGAACTGGATGATCTTGAAGGTCCCTTCCAACCTAAACCATTCTGATTCTGTGAAAGCGTTCAACCCACTTCAGTGCAAACATCCACCAGCCCTGCCTGATGTCCCAGGTCAGGGCATCCTCTTCGGGGATTACTCTGTCACATGCAGTCACTACTGGCAGTGCTGGGAGCATCTCCTCTTCCCAGGCCACCTATAAGCACCCCAGAGGATGGACGGGCTCCGGCTCTTCTGGGTTAATAGACAGGCAGAAATGGGGTGTCTTCTTCTAAAAACAAACCCTAATACCAGCTCAATAAAGTTACCGGCTGTGTAAAAATCCAGTGTGCAGCAGCAAGAGTCCTCAGGAGCGTGACCTACAAGGGGAGCTTGGACGTTGCTTAGTTTAGAGGAGAGAAGATCAACCACAGACATGGCTACAGCTTTCAAATGAATAACAAATTCCTGTGCAAGGACTAGAGCAAAAACCAACGGGCTCGGCTTGAGGCAGGAGAGAAACAAGGCAGGTGGTAGAAGAAATCTGACAGTGGGAGAGTGAAGCATGGAGGAAGGTGTAGCTTCTACCTGTGAGACCCTGAAGCACAAGATAGGAATTATCTGTCAGGTACATTGTACAGATGATCATGCTCCAGAGCAGGGGGCTGGACACCTTGCAGCTTCATTCTCAACAATGCCTCAAAATACAGAGAAATTTTGCCATCAGCCTCAGTGAGCAAAACATCATGCACAGCTCTGCGGAAAACACCACGGAAAAGCAAACTTGCCTTCAGCTCATTCTGCAAACCAACATCCTAAACTCCAAGAAAAAATCATTCCTGAAATGCCCATCCTGTTGCTGCACATAGAGACCTTGTTTAAAAAGTTAAGGAAGCAGGAGAGGCAGTCTCCTGGTTTGCAGAAGGCCAGGTTCGGCCCCTGGCTGTGCCATGAACAGCCAGGGTGGGACAAGAGAGAGGGAAGTGAAGAGGTAACTAGTCAGAGGGGAGTCTGGTGAGATTAAAAAAATAAAAAATAATTTAAAAAAGGATTTTATAAAGTCTTAAGATAATGATGTAACTTGTTTGCTTAGGGAATTTTAGATATGGGTTCTTCTTTTGCACACCTGCTGCCTCATTTCATCAATTATAAGTAACAAAATGTGGGGGTTTTTTATGAAGCCTGGAGGTGTGGCACATGCCCTAGCCATGGCAATCATTTCTACAATTCATTTTTTACCAGATGTTCCAGTGCCCAAACTAAGTCCTGCTAAACGCTCACCCTCAGGTGAACCTCTTCATCTTCCAGGAGTCCAAGAATTCAGTTGAGCTGATTTTAATGGTTTGGGTTCAGTTGAGAGGCTTCTGGGATCAACAGCCCAAAGGCAAAGCTGTCCATGGTCTCCTTGTCCTAACTCTTTGCTGCATTGAGTTCAGAGTAATAATTTACTGAAGCACAGCTGGCACGAGGCCCCAGCCATGCTCTGAGCTTCAGCGGTGCCCAGAAAAGCAAATACTGGCAGAAAATATATGTCCTGGAGCTGGCCCATAAGTTTCAAAGCAGGAGCTGCTCTGCAAGGCTGAAGCCATGGAGACATTCAGCTTGGGGAAAATATTGCAGGAGGGAGTGCAGTTGTTGAGAGGCGCTTTTATGGGGGAGGTGTTGTTTTTTTTCTACAAACCCACCACTGCTTAGTATATGGTTGCAAAGCCCCTGCATTGGTAGAGTGGCTTCTGGCACAGTTCCAGCGTTTGTAGCCACCTACAGAGGACTGGACAGCTCTGTTCCATGACGACTGTCCATCTCCCATAAGAGGGAGCATGGGGGAAAGAGGTGTCTGTATGGCAAATCCTGGCATCTCCAGCACAGCAATGGATTGCCTGGGCTGTATTATTAAAATAAGAATAGTAACAATGCCGTGCATTGGCTGTGAGCTAGCACAGCCACTCAGCAGCCCACACGTGGATGTGCATCACTTCATTTACACGAGCACTCTCTTGGCAAGGAACAGCTTGAAAATGGGGAGAAAAGAGTGTAAATTTTTACAGAAAACTTAATTAATCTAAAACTACTTTGCAGGCAGGAAAACAAGCCAATTAACCATAAATCCAACCAAGTGCTGTGGCTCCCATTACTCCTCTCCCTGCATTTCAAGTGGGACAACAAGAGATACCAGCAGCTCAGATATCTGTTGACAGCATGGAGGAACCCCTCGGCTTCCTGGCACCCCTGTGCTTAAACACCTTTGGAGCCCTGTTTATGATTTCCAAGTCCAAGCCCCTGATGTGCAGCTAATCCCATGGGAATGCTCCCAACCTACCACCAGCAGTGAGCAAGGACACATCTCCCACCTGTAAAGCTCTCCATGGCTCCCTGTGTACACAGCTTCTGTGGCAACAGCCACTAGAAATGATGGTGCAATGCAGGAAAACTGAGTTACGTTTCAGGCTGCATCTCGGTGATGGAGAGCATGTGCTGGGCTATTGGGATACACACATTCACAGCCCCACTCCATCACCACCAAACAGAAGATCCCCATAGCCAGCACATCTCTTGGCTCCCAGCTACAGGCTGGTCATCACTACCACGTTCATTAGGTTCTTTGTTTATTAGGCTTTTTGTTGGTAGACAGTAAACCTAAATGCATGACACTGCCCTTAACTCATTGGTACAGATTTGAGAGTGCTGTGCTCTATCGTTAGCTTTGTCTTCATTGGTAAAAGGAAAAGAATTCTAGGCTGTTTTGGACAAAGCTGTGCAAAGTGCCAGTGATGTGCCACACACCCTGGGCAGGATGATCTGTGGCTGGTGGAAGTCAGCAGGACAGCAGGCAGGAGGGCAGGGTGGAGGCAAGCGTTCCCTGCTTCTGCAGAAGTGGGAGCACAGGTCCCCAAAACCTGGGTTGCCAGGGGCATTATTGAACATGGAGAACTAGTGTGGACTCCAAAAAGCACCATCACCCCAGTGCTCACAGATCCCTATGGACACATGCAATGTTCGGACACTTGGTGCTGCAGCTCCTTGTGTTTTTCCCTTTGGCTGCAGTAAAAATTTTTATTCAAAATAGTAAAATTCAACCACAACAAGAAAAAAACTGTACATACCTCTTCCCCAGAAGTGTTCCCAGAAACTCCCTTAGAAAGACGATCAAGACATACACACAGCTGGTGTTTCTCCCTCTAAACCTGGGTCTCCAAAGCTCCATCTAGATGAGCAATGAAAGCAAAGGAGGTCTAAAACATCAACGTTCACAAAAGCATTCAGTCCCTGCACTCAGAGGGACACTCAATACATTTCACCTTCAAGAAAAAAATTTTACATGTTTTAAGCCATTTACGCTTCTGGCCTCTACGCTGCCATGTGGCAAGCGGTGAGTGGGCGAAGATGGCCTTTGCAGAGCTGCATACTTAACTGCCTTCACATTTCACCGGGAAGACGCCCCTGCAGCCACCACAGCAATACGTGGCCTGAAGTCAAGCAGCTACTGGGCCCTTCCTCACCTCCAGCAGCAAAGAGATGGAAACTCTCCTACCCTTTTCTCCAAGCAAGGACTCCGGCCAGCTCAGACCTGCTCTACTCATGGTAGCTCAAGGCCCCTTGGATCTTCCAAGGCTGCAGCAATCTCTTCCTTCTCCCCCAACCTCCTTCCCCGGGGGTCCCTCAGGAGTCACTTGACTTATTCCCCCCAGCCATCTCCTCAAAGCTAAACATCCTCCTAGCTTTTATAACCACTGAACCGCACGCGTCTCCTCGCATGCCCGTAAGACACCGTTAAGCAGCAGGCGACTGCGCCTCCCCCACGGAAAACGAGCCAGTTGGCCACTTCAGGTCTAATGCCTCTCTAACAAGTCCTCATTTTTGGTGAGTCAGGAGCATCTGTGCCAGGAAAGGCACCATCTTAACCGGCATACCCAGAGCAATTAGCACCACACTCAGCTTTTTGTTTGACTCTGATGGGTAAACGAGATGTTCAGTTATTTCTCTGTGGTCTGTTTTACAGCTGAGAGAAATGGCTTTATCTGAGCTGCTCCACTTAGTTATTTAGAGAAGAAAGGAGGAAAAGAGAAAACTGCCTCGAGGCTGGGAATTAAATGCTTTTTTCTGTCTATTCTCCCTTGAAAAAATCATCAGCAGCATTTTGGCTTTTGGGAGATCCCTCTACCTTACAGCTCAGGGGGAAAGGAGGGACTCACACAGCAGGACAGCAGAGGCCACCAGGAAACCCCAAACCTCTGGCTAAGGTTGCCAGAGCCCCCGTCAAAACTGTTGAGAGACAAGCCCTCTATGGATGGATGATTTTCTTCTTTCACAGGGAAAGGGAGAGTAAGTAAACACAGCTGAGCTGCTGCAAATGGGGCTGGATGAACCCTGCAAAGCCACGATTCACTGGAACACAAATCTCAACTTCTCCATGGTAGCTGGACCTCACCACAGCATCACAGCACTTGCTGTGTCCCAGCTCCCCTGGAATTCATTAAAAGGAAGTAAACAAAGTTTCTAGTCTACCAGGAGTGCAAAAACATCTCTATTTCAGGTCATTTTGCACTTTAGGTCCCTTTTTAACCCTTTTCAATTTTTCATTTCCCTTTCACTTATTTCTTTTATGAGTCAGACTCAATTTTAGAGCCAAAAATGTCTTTGAAAGAGCAAGACAGAAAAACTGCCTTTGAAAAGCTCAAAGGGAAAATCCTCACTTAAAAACATTCAACATATTTTATGGTATTTTTCTTTTAATTCTTTTTTCTTATTCAAAACCTAGTCACTGAACTTCACCCTCAGTTGTTTCAGACCCCCAGAAACATAATTTTGGGGCAAACGCCCTGTTCATGCGAAAGTTTCACTTGGCTCTTTTTTTATAGTCAACCAAGCATCAGGCTCTGCCAACACAGGAGCCACAAACGTGTCTTACCCCCGTGCCAGGAGCCATGGGCTCTGCGGTTGCTGCTGCGAGCACTCCTGCAATTAGTGCAATTAGTCCAGATTTTCAAGAAAAGGTTGGCAGGTGACACCCCCTCAAATGGAAGTAGGGATATTCTGCTAATCTGGCCCTGGCCATGCATGATGCTGTTTTCTGAAAGTCCAGCCCTGAAACACGCAACCCCTGGAGCTTGTGTTGTCTTCCTCTTTGGCTTTTTGACACTGAAGATCTCAAGGAGATAAGGGCTCAGATGCTGCCACTATTGGACACCAGCACCATCTGGCCCCTGTCCTTATTCACTCTAGATTAAAGTCTATAAAGCTTTTATGAAGTCAAAAGAAAAAAAAAAGTGATATGTCATCTGGATTTCCTACTGTTTGCTGGTAATTAAGTTTGTCACAATCTTGACAGAGCTGGGAACAATGGAGGGAATCAGAAAGAAAAGACAGAGGGAGGGAAAATATAATTAGAGTCTCTCCAGAGCTTTTTCCTTCTGATTCTGTTACCAAAGAAAATAATTAAAAGAAATAATGTTATTTCCATGGTGTTTGCTCCCCAGTTCCACTAGAGATATAAATTAAGCCTAACAATTTGTCAATTTTTTTTTTAAGCTCAGGTAATGTCATTCCAATATTTACTGGGCTGCGCGCCAGTTCCTGGGTTTTATATCAATTCATATCTAGCCTCTCCCTCTTCATCATTTCATCTTAGTTTACATCCTTTCTTTTACCTGGAGAGAGAAAATAAAAATCATCCCAGCTCAGCGGCAGTGTCTCAGGTGCCAGGCTGAAGGGCACCTCAACAGAAAGACCTGCCCATCTGTATCTTCCTGCAGGAAAAAGTGATCATTAGAGTTCATTTTCATCTTTTGTTCTGCTCACTGCAAACCAGGCTGCAGGGTAAAACCAAAACCACTTGCTGCAGGAACTAACCTCCCTGCTTAGCTTCGTGTGGAAAGCCCCAGCACATCGCCAAGGACATTATTTGTGCTTCGCTACTGCCACGAGCCCCTCAGCCAAACATCCCACCTGGTCCAAGCTGCTGGAGATGAAGTTGACTGCAGATCGTCCTTCTCAGGAGCAGGGTTTCATGCTCCTCCAGGACCATAGAATCATTTAGGTTGAAAAAGACTCTGAAGATTGTCAGATACAGTGTGCAAGGATGCAGGTGGAGCAGGAGGTGTTGGCAGAGCTTCTCTTGGATGGTGACCGAGCTGCAGAAACCCAAACCAAGGGACCACGGGTTTCACCCGGGCAGCATCCATGATGCGTGACAAGGGCACTGCTGTTGGCAAAGGGATGGTCTGCACGATGGGACTGCCGTCAGCGCAGGGGCAGTTTCAGGACTGGAAAAGCACATTTCCAGACAAAATAATAGCCTTTGTACTGGAAATGTTTTTAAAAGGAAAACATGAATGTGGGGAAGTCATTGCAAACAATTACCCTAAGCAGTTCTGGATTTGGCCTCACCTCTGCTCCAGCAGTGCCCAGCTTTGGAGCTGTTGCTGGCCTCTGCCTGTCCATGGAGCCCCGGACAGGTGGGCCTTCTGCCTATTTTCCTTTAGTTTCCTGGACCAAAGGATCTTTATTTGCCCCTTAGAGGAAAATACAGTCCCTACCAAAACAACTGCAGCATTAAGGGACATTACGGGACTGCTGCTTTCAAGTAAATCTTGTGCTTTCCCACCTTTCTCTGAATTGTTAAATCTGCAGAAGGTTCTCAGAGTGGACTTTGCAGAGGGCCGTGAGAATAGATTTACTTTGGAATATTTCCACTTGTCATTACAATTAATCACCAGAACCCAAGGAAAAGGAGTGCGGTTTATGAAAACATCAAGCAGAGAATGTGACTGCAGGAACCTGACAAATGGGACAGAAAGACAGAGATGGTTTAGAATCATCCATTTTCATGCCAGCTCCAGTAAAAAGAAAAGAGCAAGACCGAGCAGCATCCTTCCCCTTGACAACCTCCAGAGCGTAATCGTGGCCCTCATCTGAAACCATGCAGTAGCTCCTCAGAACATTTTCGAAAGGCAAGGCACCATATTTTTCAAACTCTGTCTCAAGCATGATACTCAAGAGAGTCCCTCTGCCATGAAAAATAAATGCTCCTCTATAAAAGAACTAAATCCACATTTTTCAAAACCAGCCTCAACTCTGGACATGAACTTCAGAATACACAGTATAATGTTGTCCAAAGTTTTGCTCTGAGGACACTGGCAAGGCAGACTCGGTTTCTCCCCCTCTTTCCTTGAGAGTACTTCCACTCCCCTCCACCATCTGCCGTGAAGCAGCCGTCCCCTCCGGGATGCATCTCTTTGCAAGGCTGGCATCGGTTAATAGACAAGAGAAGTGGGGAGTGGCCTGTTTTCTAACTCAGTAGCTCAGACATAGACTTCAAAGTGAGACACATTGAGGCTGAAATAGCTGCACCCGTGAAGCATTTATAAATGACAGCCTGCCACAGGAGAGTAATGTCCAGCCCCAGCATCTGGCGACCAAAGCAGGCAGAAGCAAGCCTGGGTTTCATTCCCCTAGCAAAGTGTCCTAACCTCCAAGTTACCTGGGAGGACGATGACAAAGAGGACAAGGAGGGAGAGGAGACCGCTGTCCTGGCAGCCTCGTGATTCTCACCTTTGGCTCCATTTCGTATCAGACACTTGCAGAAGAACAGGTGGTTGCGTCAAATAGGAATTTGTTCAGTTTCACTGCAGTAAGAAAAATTGTATTTTGTGTCGACCCAAACCGATTTATTTTTTGCATCATGGAATCTGAGCTGTAAAGATAAAACACACAAATTCCCAGACTGCAGCCCTGCCTTGGTCTTTGTTGGGAGATAAGCTCCTAAAGACCCCTGAATATAGGCATTTGGGAAGGCTATGAGGCTTCTGGGTTTTACCTCTCTGTAGGACAGAGCCATGGAGTTCCCAACCCCAGGCAGCCCAGGGAAGGGTGCCCCAGAGCCCTCAGCCAGCCTCTGTGAGAGGCAGGAGAAAATCAGGCAGCTTTCCTCTGAAGACCTTCACACTGCGGGCCTTCTGGGAAGCAGATGGTTGGTTTTTCCTAGTCTGATTCCCAAAACCTTTGGTCTCCCTTCATGTGCTCCACCCACGGAGTGCATGCATAGCCAGAGCCAAAATGCCTCAAAGTGTTTTGTGGCTGTTAATTCAACAACTATGAAAGCACACAAGCATATTTTGTCGGGTTGGGTTTGGTTGGAAAGACAGAGTGAGTTTTGAAACGATCTTTGTTCTCACGAGCCTTTCTTCATCTACCTGCTGGTGACCAACCTGGACAAATCTTTACACAGCAACATCACCATTTCCGATGACAAGTCACAGCCAGCCAGAGCTCCTGCCAGGGGAAGAAGAGTCACAACAACCATGAAGTGGAGCATGTCTTTAACTCCAGCCCACAACCAGCTACTCATTGACCAGGATCTTCACAGGCTTCTTCACCAGCAGTAACCATGAGAAAGTTAATAGCCAGCTTTCACCATGGCTTTTGTTAGTAATTCATAACCAGAGGAGCATACACCTGGGATTCCCGAGATGAGTTATGCCTCATGAATTGCTCATTGTCACTATCCAAGACACAGCGTTCTCTGAATATGCTCCAAGCTGTGAAGGTCCCATGGGACATGCATCTCTGTGGCTGTTGTTTTAAGTGGACATACCAAAATCCTCTTCAGTATTCCCCAGCGAGGAAGCCCTCAGCTGGAATCTGCAGAGAGGCGGAGCGAGCTCTTTGCTCCAAAAGCTGAAATTCAATTTGTGCTTAATAATTAAAATCCCAAATAACAGCTTTCATGTGTGAGCTGAACCATTAAATTACAGAGGTGGATCTAAGCATTTTCACACTGGGTGGCATTTACTCATGTGGAAATTTCCTGGTGCATCCTCCAGTGGACTCATTAATGATGTAAAAAAAGGTGAGCAGGCGTCAGTTTTATGGCATTGATTAGAAATGTTTCTCTTCCCTTCCAGACTACAAAATAATTTGTGGGTTGTTTGACTGTGTTTTTTTTAAAAAAACACTTGGCATAAACAAGCTCCTCATCATTTGAGCTGTATATCAGTGCTGATGGACATGACTTTTTTGAAAAACACACTATTGGAACTGTAGTGACTTTACGGCAGCCTCGAGTCAGGTCTGTGGGGCTGGTAGAAGCAGTCAATGATGCCCCCAGGACCCTTCCGACAGTCTTCTCCAGGGCCTTGTCCTGGGCCTCAGCCACCAGGCATGCATTAGCCAAGCACATGCAATGGGACCACCGTGCCAACTGCAGTCCCCTGTAGTCCCCTCCACTGTAGGAAATTAAAGCAGAGGGTCTTAAGTTTTGGATTTTCTGTTGATCGTTGCTCTAGCTGAAACGTCAGTGGTTGTACAACACAGCCAAACACCCGTCACTTACTTTGGCTCAGGGATCTCAGCAGCTTTTGATAAAAGAACTTTCCAGTTGCTGGTGCAGGCCAGCAGAAAGGCTGCCCACAAGCGGCTCTTCCCGGATCCCAATCACAGAGCTCCTTGTTAAATTTAAATAATTTAAGAGACACAAGCAAAACCTTTCTAGCTGTTCACACACTCAAATCTAAGTATCTTTACTGTTGAAAAAGTGTAGTAGGACTAATGAAATCATAATGTATGTGTTAATTGATGTACATATTTTCTCAGTAAATTTTGCACAGCTATAAATGGTCAAATAAATAATGAATGCCATGGAATAATTTATGTGAGCTCTGTTTCTTACTTTACATGTTCTAATTACTGGTATGAACACATCCCAATGAATTATTGAAAGTCACAGAATAAATAATATTAAAATTAATTTGTCACCTATAAGTACATGAGAAACCAAGTTCAAATAGATATTTAATTCTACTAACGTGTTGCATTGTAATACTTGTCCAATAATTGGCAGCAGGAGAGGAAACATTCCTCCTGGCCAGCTTGATTAGGAGTTCCATTTCTTTTGGGTTTTGTTTGTGGATTCCGGTGGTGAAATTCAGCAGCTAGAGCTCCAGAGATGCTTTTCATTATTGGACCTTCAGAGGGAACTACGTGAGACCGGACTCCTTTATGAAGCACTGTGTATAAACCCAACACCCTTCTGAAAGCATTACAAGCAGCACTTCACACTTGCACAGCACATCGCAGCTGAGAATTTCACAGTCACTTGTAGATTAATTAGTTAAGCTTTACAATTTCCCCGTGGAGCTACATATTACCATCCCACGTTTACACAGTAAATGAAAGGATGGGGATGTTCTGGGCCTCTAAATGCAACTGTCGCACGATGTGAACTGGTTTTGCAGCTGTGACCAGAGGTTAGAAACAACTGAAGGAAATGGCCAGTAATTAATGTTGCTGGTTGTTAACGTGCTCGATTGCTCGTTTCTCATACACATGCAGAGTAATTGTGTGCATCTTGTTAAAAAGAGTGCTCTGCGGGGCAGATTTCTAAAAGGTGCTGCCATGGGCTTTTGAAAAACTGCCCTGGATGATCTGCCCAGCAAGCTATTTGCAAACATATCGCAGAAGCGTGTGTCTGAAGGCTTCCATCATGAGACGCCGAGTGTGTCTCCTGAATGGATGGATGCAGCCACTCCCCTCATCCCAGCAGGCACACTCCAGCCAAAACCGTGCTGCTCACCTATTAGTTATCCACTTAGTGTACCATGATGTGCAACTCATCATTCAAACCCACTCCTTCTCCCTCTCTCAGCACACCCATGGTTAACATGATTGATGAACTGCAGCACCCTGAACGCTAGATTAATCAGCAAGGAGATTCATCCTAGGTCGGGATGTTCATGGTGACACTGCCTTCACTACCATTCAGCCAGGACACTGGTCCCATCAGACAGTGCGGCCAAGGGTCATTTCACCACGAGGATCACTAGCGTGACAGCCCACAACCCTCCCCACTCCAAGCAAAGCATCCAGGCTGGGCATGGACTGCTTTGACGTGGCCACTGGCAATAGCACAGCTCTCAAAAGCACTGTTTTTCCTATCATGGGTTGAATAGCAATTAAATCATTTATTAAATTAGTAGCACATGTGGAACACGGGTCAATGGTTCAGACCACAGGCTTAGAAAACCCAAGTTCAAGTCCTTGCTCTGCACTTGTGTGCGCAACCCCAGCACTAGGAGCCCAGGGAGGTCAGGAACTGCTCACCCAGAATGAGCCAGGGCATCTAGACCAGCCTCTGATGAGGGGGTAACTAAATTCCTCCTCCTGCCTGTTCCCAGAGCAATCCCACCCAGGCACATAATGGGTGACCCAGAAGGCAAATACTGGGTGAATGAAACAGACTGGAAGTGACATTCTTAAATGATGTCACTTCAAATTAGTCTCTGTGCCTGCAAAATGACAGTAACTATTTTTAAGTTATGTTGGAGACCTGGTTTCAAGTTCTTCCAAGGTATAGCAAGCATCTTCATTTGAGACATGTCATACCTCCTGCTTTTGGTTCTTTTTATGACTTTCCTCTGTATTTCTTCATCTTTTCTTTCTCCTGTCACATCCCAAACATTCATCAATTTTCCTTGCAAAGGCAGTATCCACTTGTGATTTTATTTTTTTTTAAGGGTTTTTCTATGGAAATTCTCAGTGAACAATTCTTTGACCAGCTCTACAAATGGAAAATACTAAATACTTGATAGTAGAATAACAACAACTGGACAAGTCCATCCAACACAGACACACAAAATATCCTTAAGACAGCTTAGTTTGCAAACAAAGCTGCAAAAATAAGCTGCGATTTGCAAATACACTGAAGGTAAGGCTCAGACACCATCCCACCCCATTAGGGACAAATGCAAGAATGACTGCAATGAGAAAAAAAATCTTTCCTGTCCCCAGCCATGCCAAAAAGCAAAGTTATTAAGCCCAGCTTGTGAGAAAGGCCAGGTCCCAGGGCAACAACCACCCTCCAAGTTATTTGTGGAGGACGTATATAGTCAGAGCCTGAGCCAGGGCTGTTTGGGCATCACACAGCCAAATGCAACATCTCCATCTAGTTCCACACAGGGCACAACCCATGGAGTTGCTCAAGCTCAGCTCATAGGCAAAGTCTCAGCTCGACACCCTCCCGGCAACATTGGCCAGATGCTGCAATTCAGGTGCAACACGCTCAGGATGGCACGGCTGAGTGCGATCCCTGCAGAGCCTGTGTCTCAGTCACTAATATTCATCATCTTATTCTGGGACAGGTTCTCCATTGCTGATGTTCCATTTGCTATGGATACGCAGAGTTGGGCAAAACGCTTCCCTCCTGGCTGCACGCTGAGGTTTGCTCTTGCTTGCCCAGGTGTGAGACCAGAAGGGAAGCAGGATGGAGAGCCAGCCCCTGGAGAAGAGGGAGGTGGGAGACCATCCCACTTCACCACCTGGAAGCAAAACTCGGCTGCTTCCAGCAACATCAAGGGCTGTCTCTGCTAACAAGGTGGAGATGAATTCAGGGAGAGGCACTTCCTTCAGATCCAGACCAGAAGTAAAGTCAAACAAGAAAAGGCACCACGCTTGCCAGGCTCTCTTCCTGCACCCTGGCTGGTCAAGTGACTTACTATTTGCTGAATATTTAAGTAGTGCATCTAATATGAACTTTGCTTTATAAATGATAAATCAAGCAGCTTTTTTCAAAGCTATACCTTGTCATAGTCTCTCCTCCAACACTTTCGTGGGCAGGAATAATTATTTAGTGCACACTGCATGTATAATGAATTTTCAGGCATACTTGTTTGATCTATAGCCTTGGAAATAAAAATCCCATTAGTCTAACAAGCTCACCAATTATTTCCTGAGATCATTGAGCTCATTCCAATGCGGAAAGTTGCATAAAATTGAAAGTGAATAGAGAACAGTGCGATATGTTGTTTTACAAAGTAAAACATTTTAAAATAGTGTTTCACATCATGTTGCGGGGCGAGGGTGAAATGGGGTAGAAAGAGCAGAGAACTTGGGTCTGTTTTAGCTAGCTGGACATAGCTCACTTACTGCTGCAGGGTGGAAGTTGAGTTAAAATTAGGGAAGAAACACAGTTGTCCAAATTTAGATATTAACCACTCAGATGTCTCCATCCAGGTTAACCACTCAGACTCCTTTTGAAGGTTTCATGTTGAAAAAAATACGCTTCTCCAGGACATGTATTCTCGCCTGTTGCAGATGTCTAAATCGTGGAAAGGAATGGCACTACAGAAAAATTTCTCTCTCTCAGCTCCAAGGGAAGCCTGTATACCTCACTCAGACACAGCTGTTTGTGCTGGAGGCATATAAAGTTGGATGATGTAGATCTCCCCTCTGTGTCCAGTCTCACCTAGTCACCATGAGCTTCTAGGGGCTGTGGAGACAACAGACCCCAAAAGCCACCCAGCCTATCTATCTTTAGATACCAACCTCCAAATTAGATCAGGTTCCCTCTAGGGTGACCATCTCTCTCCACTGCCTCAGCCAAAAGTAAAAAAAAATTGGTCTAATGAGATGCCACAAGTTCAGATGGTTGGTAGTGGTGAGCTGGATCCACCCACACACCAAAGGGATTCATTAGCTGAGGACAACGATGGGCCAAGTTCAGGATAGAGATTCCCAGTTGAGTCTGCAGCTTGGAACAAGCTGGTACTGGGCACGGACAGGATACGACCTCCGTTTGGCAGCTTATGTCAAAGATGATAGAATCGGTAAAACCCTCAACAAGAAGTACTTTACTGTTAGCATTGGTGGGGGTTTAAACAAGGGTTACATCCAAATCTTGCTCCTACGTACACTTCGTAGCTCATGGATCAATACATTGAGGAAGGCATTAGAAAATAGACTCAACACTGCTGCACCTCCAATGGCAGAGATGGCTCGCAGGCTTTCATCAGACCTTTCTCTGCCACTCACAGTGACTGAAAAGAGGAGGGACCACCAGGCTCTGTCGGAAAATAAGGAAAGTCAAAACACAACTTAATTCTTGTTTGCACTGCGAGGTTGTTGGGAGATGCTTTTTATGTGAGCATAGAGGGGCAGAGAAGTCTGCTGCAGCAGCAAAGGATGGTAGTGATTACAGAAAATGGCTTAACAAACTCGTACAAAACTGGTATTTCTGACTTTCGAGCACTCCACTCTGCACCCAAAAAGGTGATCTTTTACTGCTGAAACATCCATGAAGAATACAAAATAAACAGACCCGAAAAAAGAAATATTTTGTCCTATGGGATGGGGTCAGCAGCAGAAGTGGACCTCCATAGACAGAAAGGGTGATGTGACTTGATGTAACAGGATAACTGTAGCTCTGGTCTTATGCATGGAGCGGAGAGATGCATTTTGAGGGTTACTTCCACAGCTCCATGCTGGCACCACAGCAACCCCAGTGCTTATGACCCGGATGCCAGTCCAGCCTTGAGGAGGGGCAGGGCTAGAAGGTGCAGATCCCTGCGCCAGCTCACCCAGCTTGCTTCCTTCCTGTTTTACCCCCAACGCACCCCCTTACCCTGTGCTTTGCTGCCATGGAGTAGTCATCCTTGTTCTTGCTTCTCACCCTGTGCCTCCGAGGAGGTCACGGCTGGTTTTCTGTTCTTTGCAGCCTTGCCCTCTTTGTGAGACTGAGAGAGACCATCTGCCTTCTCGCAGTCCTGACCCATAGCACCCAGCAGGAGCAGGTGTGATTGAAGGCTAGGTGTCCCCCAGGATCTGAGGTGGAACATATTGAATTGCTCTGGCTGAACAGACCACACTCACACTCAGTCCGTGCATGGGAAATGGGTGGGTGCAAAGCAACATCAGCACAAATGGGGTCTTTGGAGGCTGATGCCATCCCTGCTTTCATTTTCCCAGTTAACTGACCCTTCAATTCAATTGATGCAAATGACCATGGTGCCATGTGATCAGTCAGATAAGGTTATTTCACGGAATCACAGAATTTTTAGAGTTGGAAGGGACCTCTAGAGATCACCTAGTCCAGCTCCCCTGCTGACGCAGGAATGCCCAGAGCACATTACTTGGGACTGCATCAGGCGGGTCTTGAAAATCTCCAGAGAAGGGGGCTCCACAACCTCCCTGGACAGCCTGTTCCAGTGCTTGGTCACCCGAACTGTAAAGAAGTTTTTCCTCATATTTGAATGGAACTTCCTGTGTTCCAACTTGTGCCTGTTGCCCCTCGTCCTGTCACTGGGAACCACTGAAAAGAGTCTGCCTCCATCCTCCTCCAACCCACCCTTTAGATACTTATAAGCAAGAATAAGGTCTCCCCTCAGCCTTCTCTTCTCCAGGCTAAAGAGTCCCAGCTCTCTCAGCCTTTCCTCATAAGGGAGGTGCTCCAATCCCCCAGTCATCTTTGTTGCCCTACGCTGGACTCTCTCCAGTAGTTCCCTGTCCCGCTTGAGCTGGGGAGCCCAGAACTGGACACAGTATTCCAGTTGTGGCCTCACCAGTGCCGAGTAGAGGGGGAGAATGACCTCCCTCGACCTACTGGCCACACTCTTCCCTATGCAGCCCAGGATTCCATTGGCCTTCCTGGCGACAAGGGCACATTGCTGGCTCATGGATAATTTACTATCTACCAGGACCCCCAGATCCTTCTCCTCAGAACTGCTTTCCAGCAGGTCCACCCCTAACCTATATTGGTGCCTAGCATTCTTCCTCCCCAGGTGCAGGACCCTACACTTGCTCTTGTTGAACCTCATTAGGTTCTTCTCTGCCCAGCACTCCAGCCTGTCCAGGTCACGCTGGATGGCAGCGCGGCCCTCTGGAGTGTCAGCCACCCCTCCCAGTTTGGTATCATCAGCGAACTTGCTGAGGATACACTCTGTCCCCTCATCCAGGTCATTGATGAATATATTGAACAAGATCGGGCCGAGTATTGACCCCTGGGGGACACCACTGGTTACAGGCCTCCAACTTGACACTGCTCCATTAATCACAACCCTCTGAGTTCTGTCACACAGCCAGCTCTCAATCCACCTCGCTGTCTCCTCATCTAGCCCACACTTCCTCAGCTTCCTAATGAGGATGTTATGGGAGACAGTGTCAAAAGCCTTGCTGAAGTCAAGGTAGATGACATCTACTGCTCTCCCCTCATCCAGCCAACCAGTTATAACATCATAGAAGGCTATCAGATTGGTCAAGCATGATTTACCCTTGGTAAATCCGTGTTGACCACTTCCAATAACTTCCTGTTCTTCAACGTGTTTGGAGATGACATCCAGAACAAGTCGCTCCATTACCTTCCCAGGGACAGAGGTGAGACTAACCGGCCTGTAGTTCCCTGGGTCCTCCTTCTTGCCCTTCTTGAAGATTGGAGCGATGTCGGCCTTCTTCCAGTCCTCAGGCACCTCTCCTGTTCCCCATGACCTTCCAAAGATGATGGAGAGTGGTCTAGCAATAACATCTGCCAGCTCTCTCAGCACTCGCAGGTGCATCCCATCAGGGCCCATGGACTTATGGATGTCCAGCTTGGCCAAGTGGTCTCTAACCCGGTCCTCCTCAACTGAGGGAAAATCTTCCTCTCTCCAGACCTTCCCCCTTGCCTCCAGGGTCTGGGATTCATGAGGGACAGCTTTAGCAGTGAAGACCGAAGAAAAGAAGGCATTCAGTAACTCCGCCTTCTCTGTGTCTTCCACCACTAGGGCGCCCATCTCATTCATCAGGGGGCCCACATTTTCCCTAGTCTTCCTTTTTCTATTGATATACTGAAAGAATCTCTTCTTATTATCTTTAACCGCAGTAGCCAAGCTGAGTTCTGCTTGGGCTTTGGCCCTTCTAATTTTCCCCCTGCATAGCTTTACTACATCTTGGTATTCCTCATAAGTTGACAACCCCCTTTTCCACAGAGTCTAAACTTCCCTTTTGTTCCTGAGGTCCAGCCAAAGCTCTCTATTTAGCCAGGCTGGTCTTCTTCCCCGTCGGCTTGTTTTTCAGGACATGGGGATGGCCTTCTCCTGTGCTTTTAAGAGTTCCTGCTTAAAGTGTGACCAGCCTTCCTGGGCACCTTTGCCCTTCAGGACTGTCTCGCAAGGGACACTCTCAACCATGATCCTAAACATGCTAAAGTCTGCCCTTTGGAATTCCAAGGTGGACGTTCTGCTGGCTCCCTGCCTTGCTTCTCCGAGAATTGAAAACTCTACCATTTCATGGTCACTCTCCCCAAGACGACCTCCAACCTTTACATCCCCCACAAGGCCTTCTCTGTTAACAAACAGTAGGCCCAGTAGGGCGCTTCCCCTCGTTGGCTCCCTCACCAGCTGTGTTAGGAAGTTGCCTTCCACGCACTCCAGGAACCTCCGGGACTGTTCCCTCTCTGCTGTGTTATATTTCCAGCAAACATCTGGGAAGTTGAACAACAAACAAAAAAAAGAAAAACAAAACCACAACATATTTTTCCACCCCTATACCTCTGGAACAAGATCCACAATTGAAAGTGGAACTTGGGAGTATTAAAACAACTGGGAACAATGAGAGAAAGGGCATGAGTGGCATAATTGAGCCATGAAAATGGAGCCTCAGCTTGTCACATTCAGTGCTGTCTAGAGGACTCTGAATCCCTTAATACGTATCTAACGCTGTCTAAGCTTTAGAGACCCATCCAAACAGGGCCATGAGCCACTTCTGATTAATTTCTAAGGTTTGTCAAGTACTCATCAGACACACAGCAGGATATTAATTAAGGGTTTAAACAGATGGGTATCTGCAGATCACACCTGATCAGGTTCAGACATGAGTGCCCCCCACTCTTCCCAGGAGCTGCTAATTACCACCCATCAGCAGGAGATCACAGCTCCAGCGCTGAAACGTGCTGCCCGGTGCAGGAAGGCTCCGGTGCAGTTTAATGATGTGAGCAGGGTTTGCTGCACAGCTGGAGCAAGATGTAGCAGCAGGAGGCACCAACCTCAGTCTGCCCAAACCCACCGGAGCAGCCTATCTGTCTTTCCCAAGACTAACCAGCCATATGTGAAGTGCTGTATCTAGGGGAGCAGTGAAGTTTGCTTTTCTACCCAGACTCCTGGGCTGCTTCTTACCAATCACTTCAGCTGAAGGGCTCTTTCTGGAGTACGTCCTGTCCAGCCGCGTTACGTCTCCCCACATCTCAGACACTTTGGGGACAGCCTGATGGCATGTGATAAAGCACAGAGCAAAACATTTTCCTGCATCAGCTTGGAAAGACATACAAGAATTCAGCTGTTTAAGTTGCCCAAAATTTTCCAAAATGTATACGCTTGCCCATCTGCTTTTCTCCAGAGTGACACCTCAGTACCCACAGCAGGAGAACACCCACAGCAAAGCTGAGTTGCTCTCTTTCAGGGGAGCAGGCTCAGCTCTGTGCAAAGGAGCCCTGGGGCTGTCCCTTGTCCACTCTGTCCAGCTTGAGGGAGCCTCAGAGCCTGGTTGAGACATGACCCCAGCCAACATGGCTCGAAGACCTGCTGTCTAACAGCTCTTCTGCCCTGCAGGAGACAAGCTGGCAGGAGACTCCTTCCCTGGTGTCGGGGACACTGTCAACCAAGGACAGGAGGAAGCTTTGCCTGCTCATGTGGGATGGTCCAAACATCATCTGTTCTGGACACAAATCAGCCCATGACTTTGCCCGTGTGGAAGTCGCAACTCACCTCTTCCTGTCCCAAATAGAAGCACTCTCCGACATTGCAGAGAAATGGTTGGCAGCCAACCCCATTTTCACCAGAAACTGGCATTGGAAGACCTTCCCTGTGGGTATGGAGAATTCCTTACACCCAGGGTCTTCAGATCAAGGCTGACCATTGTCTGGAAGATCATGCAAACATAAAACACTGAACTGGAGGCAGAAGCCACAGGAAGGATATCCTGAGCACAGAGAGATCTGCTCAGGCCACCACAACAGCCCTTCCTGGCCTTGAAATCAAGGTGGTGCTGGCTCAATAAAGCAAAACAATTTTGAGAAAGTCTGCCACTGTCCTGGAGCTGGGATGATGGGCAGGGCCAGGAGCAGAGCAGGGTCACCCCAGCGAGGGGAAGCTGGAAGCATCGAGGCAGGAAACTCAGCTGTGTGCAGTGAAGCTGGGTCGGGGAGCTAGGACATGGTGCAGCCCAATCACACAGCGCCTCGGCTTCTCAACGCCAACCATAGGCTAAAGCAGTGGATTCGGTAATTGCACGCTGTGTAGTTTGGCTGCGATGCTTGCAGCAGGCTTAGCTTGGGCTCTTCAGTAAAATTGCCCCTGATGATAGGTAGCTCTTCAGGGATAGTCATTGGTGGATGAAGGAGGCTCAGAAAACAGCAACCGAGAGGCAGGTCGAGGGCTGAGGCTCATCTCATGACCCCAGAGAGAAAGGAGACAAAGTCTCCTCTTGGAGATCAGGGCCACTGGGGGCCTCCAAAGCAACAGTTCTTAGGGACACCACCTCAAAAAGCAGAATCCATCCACCTGGTCTTCACTTAAAAAGCAATGCTGACAGTAACTGCGGCTGAAGAGGAAAGGTTGTCTGCTTGGCCAACCACTTGTCCTGCCCGCAGGAACTGCTAGAGTTCCTGCTTGGTTTCCAAGAAATGTGGCTCTTCGCCTTTCTTTCCCCTTTCTAAGGCTGCTTATCATCTGGTCTCTGTCAGGCTGTCTTTCAACAGCCAACTTTATACCTACCTGTGAGTCCAGTTGGGCATTTCCTTATTTACTGTTGCCCACCCAAGAGCAGAACTGGCCCCATAAAAAAAAAAAAAAACCAGAGAGTACAGCCCAAGCCCTTTCGACTCTGCAGAAGGCTTGATGTAAGTGCAGAGATGAGGCTGCTAAGTTCTGCTGCGGTTTCAGATATATTATCAAAAACCAAAGGGTTTGTTGAATAAAATATGAAATCCAGAATAACATCTGTGCAGTATTATTGGACAACTTAAGTTGAAACTAAATACAATTTATTTTACCCAACTTTTACGTTTTTAATTTGAAGTGAGCTACAGAATATTCTGAGTAAAATAAGAATATTAGAAAAATGGTTACCGGTAAGCTGGAAGCTCCAGCAGCTAAGTTAGAGACACCTGGACCGCACACAAGGTGGGAAGTCTCAGCAGAAACCTCCTGGAGTTCCTGTTACCAGAAGAAAAATTAAAAAGCATCCCTGGTAGAACCGCCCCTGCATCCCTGGGGACCCCATGTTAAAAGGTTTCTTTGTAGCTGAAAGGAAATTATGTTTTTTCATGAGCAGCCCTGCAGCCTGCCTGCGGGAAAGCTGCCTCTCAACATCCCCAAGTGCGACAGCATGCCCAGCCCCTGCCACTTGTTCAGCAGGGGGCGGGGTGGGGGGGAAGTCTAAAAATCTTCTAATCCACTCTAGAGACAGGGCGAGCAGCCCTCAAGGTGTCTGGGGCCGGTTAGCTCCAGCAGCCCCTGCAGTGAGGCCACTGGCCTGTACTTTGCAAAGCTTCATGAGAAGCATCTCCATGGGCTGCCCATCCACCACTCTGGCTCAACGGCAGAAAGTTGCCAATCCCAACCACTCATGGCAGCGCTGCCCCAGCCACCCAAAGCCTCTGACCAGGAGGGTGGGGGAGCTCCTCCCCAGGAGGGCACCAACGAACAGGTAGAAGCTGGTGAAACAGAGGGGACACGACTGGTGGGGCAAATTGGTTTTCTACCTTGCTCCCAACGTCAGAACCACAGTTGAGGGAAGCTCCGGGTCTGCATCATCGGTGAGGTGATAGTGGGTTCCTCTAAGAGCTGTCCTCAGACACCAGAGTCAAGCCCAGGGCTTCAAGTAAACCTCCATAAAACTGGACCATGAAAAATTGTTGAACCAAGGACCTCCACATATACACATACAGTCATGTAAAGGCAATTCTTGAAGTATTGCCTAGCAGTTGTAGTGGAGTGTCTAGGTGCCAGGTCACCTTTACAAAGCCGTATAGTCCATCCAGACACCAGTTGCCCTCTCAGATGTGGAGAATATATGAATAATCGCCTTTATTCTGGCAGTGGGCAGGTGGCAATTCTACAAAGCACCCACAGATTAAAGGACTCTGGAAGCAACAAGCATCCACTTACATTCACTACTGCTTTTCCATAGACACTGTCTTGTTGAACACCAGCCCCAACACAAGCGTGGGCCCATCTCTCAGGAACTTCTCTGCACTTCTCAGAGCTGTCTGTTAGAAAGAGGTCTGCAAATCTTCATTAGTAGGGACATACACACCAGTTGACTCATCAGTCTTCATCTTCCCGAGCCACCCATCTCCCAGCCTGCATTTGTGATATTTATTTCCAACATTTGCGGGAGACCCAGCAGCTAATAACAGAGCAATGTTGCTGTCTGCTCATTAATTTGAGGCAACTACTAGGATCTTCATCAAAAGGTATCTCAGCAAATTCCAGTAATAGACTGAGACTGCGGAGAACCTTGAGCAGGATAAGCAGATGGTGAATTACTTAGCCCAAAACTTTTCAGTATCACCTCTATGTCCCAAGAGGCCAAGTAACCCAATGAACGTGCTCAGTGCAGGGAACATCTTGAAGATGCAGTTCCCAATGCTGGCCACAGAGACAACCTCAGGCTAAAATTCAGGACAGTTCTAAGCCATATTGTACAAGATGAGCGCTGCCCTGTCCCAGCTTCACGGAAGGTTGCAATTTTCCATGTTTTCCGACAGACAAACAGCTGTTAGCAAAGAATAGAAATCCTGAGAGCTCCGTATCCACCCCACCCAAACCAAACAAAAAGTTTGGTTTGTTACACAGATGGCAGTTATTCACACATGTTTTCATGCACAGGCAGGTCCCAACCATCATAAGCTTATCTTCTCCTGAGATGCTGGTAGGCTGACCTGAAGGAAAAGACTCCTTGGTTACACAGGTCTGGGAGATGTCTCATCATCTTTTCTTTGTCCCATTGATTTAATAGGATTCAAGCTCGCAGCTGCCTCTGCAGCTCCTGGTCTGCGTGCTGACCCCGTTTTCCCCCATCTCAACAGCTACATCTCACAGGAGCCAACCGAGATGTGATGGAACCCAGCGCTCAGGCAGTGCCAAGCCATGAGGCAACACAACCTTTGCAGCTCAGCAGATACTGACAGCTCTGCTCCCCTGCACATGTTTGCATCCTTTGCCCAATCAAACGCTCAAGGGAAACTAATCAGGCAGATTAAGCCAACATGCATACATGTTCACTTACGTCTGCCTGAGCTTGTCAGGACAGGCTCATCGGTGACAGCATGCAGAGGACAGCAGGAAGGGACATACCACAGTCCTGCCCAGCAGCTCCCCTGGCAGAGATGCTCCCAAGGAGGCTACAGCCCTTTACCAGACTGCAGTCAGCCTCCCCTTGCGCTGGGTACCTCAAACCTGACCCAGTGCTGGTCTCACCTACACTCTCCATCCCTCCCAACATGTGTCTAAACTTCAGCAAATCATGGGTGCTAAATCAATCTTACGCACTACAGCGGCAGCCTGAACAGACTCCAAAGTCCAGCCACTCGCATCCAGGTCTGCCTTGGCTCCAGCTGGTGGGATGGTCCCTCCTTGGCACATGCTGGCATAATGCCCCTCACCCATCAATCCTACACAGAACATCAAGTTACTAGTGTCAAAGATCTTTCCTTGCTAGGGGGAGGAAGAGCTAAAAAAAAAACCAAAAAACAAAAAACACCACACCCAAACACACACAACAAAGCAACCACTTTCCTCATCCACATCGGAAAAGCCAACCTGAGGAGGCCCAAGCAAGAGGTGAGCTCCCTGGCTGAGGCTCAGGACACCCTTGTCCCCCGTGATTGCTCCCAAGACCTGCTGAGCTTTGAAAAAGAGACTGAAATAGGCTTCATTTTGTGCGATAGACTCCCACAGCCTCTAAAGTATCAGCTTTTAATGGATCAGCTCTTGGCCGGGTGAGGGCTCCTGCACACCCAGGAGAGCAGCAGGTACCCTGGGTCCCAGGCCAGAGGCAAACAGAAAACAAGTAGAAGATACCTGCTTCCAGCACTGCTCTGCAGAGCAAATGCCCGCTGCTTTCACTTCCCCCACCCACCCGTCCCACACAGGTGGGCAAGACAAACGATTCCCGCTGAAATACATTTCTGAGCTTGAAAGGGCTCAAAGATTGATGTGTCCTCTGGACCAGACAGCTGGCAGGAGGGGAAACAATTATATATAAAAAAAAAAATATCAATCACTCCACAAATTATAGTCCAATACGTCCTTCAAGCATGAAGGTCCCCTGCTTGCTGCTATATTCGCTTTCTTTAGGCCATGCACGGATTACAGCAGCTGAGCGTGCATTTGAGAGGACCCTGCCCGTGACAGCCACCAAGCCCAGGCAGGGCATCGCTGCGGGGTACCCTGGCATGGACAGGACCTGGGGGCTCACGCACTCGGCATCTCGGAGCAGGTCCGGCTGAGCAGCGCTGCTTGGGAGCAACGCCAGCGCTGGACTGAGGTGGGCTGAGAAGCACTGAATGAATCGCTGCCTGTGCCACCTGCCTCCTCCCTGCCTGCGGAGGATGCGTTTCCTTTCATCCACTCGGTTACGGGGGTTTTTTCCTTCAGTTGTCATTCCTTCTCTCCAGCTGAATCTTGACGCTTGCGTCTGTATTTGATCGCTCAGCTGAGAGTGTCATGTTAGATGCTGTGAATGAAAAAAATCAAAGCTTTTCTGATGTTCCATGGCTTTCTGCAAACTCCTCAGCCTGTTACTACAAGCAGGTGCCTGGCACAGCACGCTCCAGCTTACGTTACAAAACAAGCTCCGTTACTACTGCCGCTTTCCACACACAGGTAACTTTCCCAACTATTCACTATTTAAAGGTGAAACTTTCTATATTTTCTGTCTGCCTGAACTTTTTGAGAGGGAAAAGGGTTTGAAGAACATTTTGTCATTTTCTGAGTCATAGGAGAGCAATTGAAAGATGCTTTTCCCAGAGGTTTAAGGGGAAAATAATCACAGGCACGCTTTTCAGAACTGGTATAAAGCAAAAAAAGCAAAAGTTTGAAACTTGAAACTCGTTCAGTCACCAAGCTGTGGAACAATACAATGCCTGTAAATCAGATGAACAAAAGGAAGGTCACTTCTGAGCAGGTGCAGCAGATATCTCCCACGTCTGTCCCTTCAGTCAGCTTCTGTGTGATGGCAATCTTTGCTTCTTTTTGTAGAGGGGCCAAAGGAAGCCCTTTCCCCCTCCCTTCCTCCTCTGGTATTGCTGGAAAGTCTTTCCATATCCCTGTTGCTGGAGTGTTTTGAAGAGGAGGCTGGCCAGCCTGCTGGCATGGCTTTGTCAGGGGCAAAAGCAGCCTGAGGAAGCTGCAAAGTGGGAGTCTGGGAAAGGGAGGGCTGCAGCCTCAGACCTCTGCAAAAACTGCTATAAAGACTGATAATCCCACTCCTCTCCACTGTCCCTGGACTCCAATACACCAGGTGCCTTTAAGGAATTGCCCCCTCTAAGAGCACACATGTCTATTTGCTGTAGTCATGACCTGGCCAAAGGACACAACTCATCAGCTGTTCAGGGTGGCATTCCTAACCCATGGTTTCTGGCAAGAAGTAGCCCAAGGCAGCCCTGACATATCAGAGGAAGTTAAGAATTGGGGGATTTGGTATCAGAACAGGAGAACATGGCTTTGCCCTCAGCACGTCACTTGGGGACTCTCATCACCCGTGAAGCAGCTCTGAGCGTCACTGCTCAGAGGGCACTTGAACTACATGGGATGAGATTTCTGTTGGTACAGCCTCCAATATCAACTAGAACTTAGTTGTTGGCTTCAATAAAGCAGATTTAACCTTTAACCCATCTCTAATATGTCTCTTTCTCGTAGCCAAATGAATAATGAACAAATATAAATCACAAAGAATTTATCTGATGATGGCAAGGAGAGAAAAAGATGAATAATTTATTGTATGGATATTATTCATCCACCCATAGAGCCAGCCAAGTAATGAAAACATTTATTCACAAATCACTCTGTTGACAGTTGAAAACTTCGTACGATAAGTTATTCATATATATCATTTGACTCCCTAAAATCCCGAAATGGATGGCTGACATTGAAAAGGGGGGAGACGTGTTAGTGCAGCACCTACCTTAGACCTATCTTTTGCCTACCATCTCTGGGGGTAGCTCTGGACTGTGGAAAATGGGACCTTCACTCACAAGACAATGCCAAAATTGGACATTCATAATACCATATGGCCATTCTTGGAGGCCCAGCCTGAGCCTGTAGTCCCCAAATGTCCTTGCTGAGACCATGCACCAGGCACTTTGTCAGCTGGCAACACAGCTGAGGTTCGCCAGATCTGCACTCCAGCTTAGAGACCTCCCAAGGACCACAGCTACCGTCCTTAGTGGAGACCATTGCTCCCTGATGCTTCAGAGGGGCTTCCAGCTCATCCCAGTCAAAATCATTAAAACGTGGTATGCCACTTTCTGATAAAGGTAAACAGATGCTCTTCCCACCAGCCCTGCTCTGTTACAAAGAGTGCAGGAGCACTCAACCTTNAAAGATAAGTTATTTTTAGGCCTATGAGAGGACATTCAGCTGCCTTTCCCAATCTTGTGCACAGTTTATTCCATTATCAGAACTACTTCCTCCATCCCATCTTGCAACTTTCAGGTTGATTAAATAAGCCAAATGGGTCCATATTCCCTCTAAATAACATGAACAATAGTCAAGCAAGGTTATAGCTGCCACAGACGAAAATATGATATTTACGTCCCTCTGAATTCCAGTCACTGTTTTATGACCTCAGCTCCTCTAAAGAGGGTCACAAATCTACATGAAGTCCCCAAGTGCAGGGTTGCGCATTTGGATCCTCCAAGATATTTAAAATTACATGAAGATGGACTGCTCCCTATTGACCATCCATATACAGAGGCACAGAAACACACGTTATTCCAAAATGACTACAGAATATATTGCCCTGTGCTTTCCAGTAGTAGAAGAGGAAGAATTTCCACAACCAGACCTCTGGAGCTAGTGAACCAGAAAACTTGTCTTGGTTCAGTTAATCTCACAACAGTATCAAAATCATGGCTGCTTCTCTGAAATAGATGCAAACTATCTGTTCCCCTTCAGTGAATGAAACTGGGCTGGTAATCGTGTTAAACCAGGTTGCTTATGAGATTTTAGTGCTTCTGGGAAGCTACAATGGAACAACTCTGGGCACATGGCATTTGCAAGGTACTCTGTCTTCCCAACTGATATCGTTATTGCAGAAGACATGGAAGTGAGGATTAACATAGAAGTTTATGCAGGCTGAACAGATGGCTGCCTTTTATTTCCAAGAAAGACCCTGAGGAAGACCTGTGTTTGAGGGGAGAAAGGTGGAAGGGAGTAGAGCAGCCTGGGATGAGCTAGAACACAGGGCTGGACTTGAGCTCACAGACCTTCACACCACTTCCCTGCAAAAGCTCGATAGTCACTAAAAGCAGAAGTGTCCGCAGGTGAGAAACTGCTCTTCATCCTTATCCCCACCTGCAGCAGGGCAGGATCTGAGCAGCAAGACCTCAGCCAGACTCCCAACCCAGCCACAGGCAAACAGCTGTTTGTCCAAGCTAAAAAACCCTGATGTCTTCTACTCACCAGCATCTAAAGGGGAATCACACAGCGGAACTGTCCCCAACCCTGCTCAGAGCTAGGCACCAGATAGTAGCCAACCTCTACCCCAAGGAGCAACTCCCTCCTCTCCCACCCTTGGCCAGGGCATCTCCCCTTTTAAAGGTTTCACCAGCTGACACATTCCCATGAATGTTTTCAGTGGCCCACAGCAACAGCCAAAGATTATCAACATTTCATGCAAAAAATAACAAACAGTTGGAAATTTATGACCTCGAGCCTTAGCTGGAAACAGAGCCTGGGATGATACACAAGCAAAGGCCACACAAGCACAGCTCCACAATTAAGCTTGGGTCATCAACACACAGGCTCAGCCACGCAACACCAAAAGCCAGCCAGGACCTCACCAGCAGAGTCTTTTTCCCCACTCAAGAAGAAACAATCTCTTTCTTAGGGTCTTTCCAGGAGCTCTAGTCCCATTTGTAAATAAATTTTTAAGTAAAACCCTTTGTGTGCACATGCCTGCCTGGAAAGAAGGATCTCACTGAGTACCCGAGAACTTCAGAAATTCTGAAAAGCTTCACTGTGACCACTCACCTGATGCATTTTCACTCCTTTCCCTTTAATTACCAGGCCCTGTACTTCCTATTAGCTACTATTAAACCTTCACAAGTGTCTACTAACGCAGAGATTTAAGGAGAACTTGAACTACCTGAACTTGCTAGAGAGTTTTATTTAAAGAAACAGTGAAATTTCTACCCTCAAGTAAATTCCTCCAGATTCATTTTTTACTGCTTTTTCCCCACTACTTCCAGGTATTTCTGTATTTTTATATCTGAAGTGAGCTCCCCTTTATTCAATTTTAATCTGTGATCTGCAAAACCTCTTCAGCAGCCATGACTGCTTCCATGCCCATTTTGCTCGGAAAGACAGATGTCCCCTTCACAAAGACACAGCTGACGCCAGCAGCAGGCGAGCCGAGGGCAAGATTTACCAGCACTTCTCTGTCCTGAGACTGAGGAGGACAGCATGCTCTGACGTGGGGCTGACCAAAGAGNTGCTGAGTACGGGGGGATGATCACTGCCCTAGTCCTGCTGGCCACACTATTGCTGATCCAGGCCAGGATGCTGTTGGCCTTCTTGGCCACCTGGGCACACTGCTGGCTCGTATTCAGCCGGCTGTCGACCAACACCCCCAGGTCCTTTTCTGCCGGGCAGCTTTCCAGCCACTCTTCCCCAAGCCTGTAGTACTGCATGGGGCTGTTGTGACCCAAGTGTAGGTGGTTGTTGGTGGAAGAATGAAGAGGGGACTGGCATTTTAGAAAGCATTTCTGGCCCAGAAAATGGTCCTTGACTCATCCAGCAGTGTTTCACCCAGATGGTGGGATAAGATAAGAGTGGTTAATGGAGCAGGTGGGCAGCGAGTGCTCTTGCAGCAAAGGTGCTGGCCAGCCTCGCCCGCTGCCAGTGCAAAGAGCTAACATTGACCTTGTTGAGTCCCAGCTGGCCAAGTAGGAACTGTCATACTTTGCCAGAAAAGATGGCTCGGGGGCCAGATAAATCCAGATGGGTCAAACATCTTCACATTCTCCACTGATTCTTGCTAAAGTGAAAAAACGGTAGGTTAAAAAAAGTAAGTTTTCCTTACTGTACCTGCAAAATTATTTCCACATTTTTGAGATTTTTCTTTGAGGAGAGCAAAACCAGCAAGCAGGCATCAAATGAAATCAGCCTAAGGCACCTTGGGGGCTTTGCCAGGATGGACAGGGTGGCCACCAATGTCCCCATGCAGGACGTCAGCTCCCTGTGCCCAGCCACCTTCCTCCACTTGGTTGCGAGCAGGCAGGCGGGCAGCTGAGGGCAGCCAGCTATCCTGTAGCTCCATCTAGTGCGCTGCACCCATGACACGGCCAGCACCCAGGTGTTATCCTCATCTCCACGTTTCAGGAAGCCCTCACTCCTGGAGTCCTGGGATTCCCAGAGAGTCATACTTTAGGGTTCTCAAAATCAGTACGTTTTTGGCTGTTGCCGCTGCAGAAGGCACCATAAAAACACATTTCAGGTGCGTTCACAACCAGAGAGAAAGTAAAAGGGCAGTGAGCCTCTATCTTTTTAAATCTTCTCGTTGGTTTTCCACTTGAAAGTACCTGGGGCTGCTCACACTGCAAAAGCCTGTGCAGCCCACCGGCGTTGCAACCTCCACCTCTGTGAGTGTGGAGCAGAGCCAGGCATCAGGGCATGGCTGCCTGAAACACAGCTCTGATTTTTCAAAAGGATTTTGAAAGGTCTCAGCACCTGCCCAATTGTCTTCAAAAGCATCCACTGTACTGGAGGTGCGGAGGACCCTAGAAAAAGATCATTTCCCCTTAAACATCCTCTTGCTGTGAGCTGTCGGCAAACAGGGAGCCTGCGCCATGAGCACAGCAGAGCGGTGAGCTCCTGGTTCTGCTTTAACCATCAGTATCAAAAGGCAGAAAGAAAGAAAAGGGAAAAAAAGAAGCCTTTTGGGGAAAAGAGCTGCATTAATTTCCAAAGGCATGAAGGAAAAAGCAGGATGAGATCCTTCTGGCTGCTTTTTCCCAAAATGCACTCCGCTCGGCGTAGAGACCAAGCATCTGTCTCCCCAGTACTGCACACAAATCCATTTTCAAAAGACCCTCTGCTGTCCATGCCCACCGCACCAGCCATGGACCAGCATCTCCCCCTCCTCCCGCACAGCTGCTCCTCGGGGAAGCTAAGTGTGACTTTGCGCATGGCATTACGTCGTTAACCGCAGCCAACGTTCAAGGAGTTTCAACAGCAAACACGTCTTTGTCTGTTCAGGCATTTCGCCCAGCCACAGAAGCGAGAGTCTAATTGCCTCGCTGGGCTGACGAACATCTTGTTTATTTGTCACCTGCCTTAGTGCCGGGTCACAGCCCGGCTGCAGCGCTCGGCGGCTCAGCAGCACGGATGGGCTTCGGCACGGGGGGGGGGCTTTAAATGAAGGGAGACGTATAAATACTTAAAGAAAGATGTGAATGATTAACAGAAATAATTGTTTTTATTTTTTCCGCGACAATTGCCAAGATGGATTATAGAAGGCTACAAATTATTTCCAGCTATTAACAGATGAGGCTGTTAAATGTAGTAACAGTGTTAAATGAAGGTCACAGAGTGATTTACACAACATGCTACAATGCATTTGATCCATCTTTTATTAAATATCTCTGCAGTACTTTTGACTGCTAACTGCTCATCAAACACGTGCTCCACGCAGCTTACAACCACTCGGCTTTTCCAAGCTGTCCGCTTCGGTCTCTCAGCCCGAACCGCTGTGCGGAGAAAGGGAAATGGTTGGAAGGAAGTGGGTTGCCAACTCCCAAGGCCAGCGCTTCAGAGCACTAGAAGCTCTGCGCTCCCCAGCTGGACGCAGCCCCGCAGCTCCTCGATGCTGCTGCGTCCCATCAGTCGGGTTGTCCCACCCCGTGGGAGCTGCTGCCTGCTCTGCCGCCTGCCTGCTCTCCTGCCACCCCGCACCGCAGATGCAGGCAAACAGTGCGGTTTGACTAACCAGACAAAACCTGCGGCCAAAAATGTGGGTTTTGGCCATGGTTACAGCAAGCAGTGGGACCTCCTGCGGGAGAAACACCGGGGAAGCTCCACGCTGCCAGGCTTGAGAGTTCAAAATCTCTCAAAAAGAAATCAAAGAGCAAACGTGCTTCTCCCTTGGAATAAAACAATTGTGGTTTTCCATGCTGGCTCCAGGGCTGGGCGCTGCCCCACGGGGATGTGGTCCAGCCAGCCACGGCCCCTCGTCCCAGGGGTGAAGGACACACGCATCTTTGTGTGAGGCCATGAGCTGCTGTTTTAATTTGGCTGTGAGTGCCATATGTCTTACAAAAACCTCTTAAACCAACTTCCATAGGTGCTTTTATTCCGAGGATGTTCTGACTCGAATGCATCTGATTCATCTCCCTGCTATAAATGACCCTTTTACAACACAGACTGAGCAGTCGAAGGAAAGCAGAGTTGTTTTCTCCCTGCTATCACAATCAAGTAGTTTGGTATAAAATGTGGCTTAAAAGTGAATCCATAATGTTCCTGGCAATGCAAGGAAACTGCTATTACCAGGAGTAAAATGTAGGTAGTAACTCTGTGGGTTTTTCTCCACTGAAACTGTAATTAATGTGGATCCTGTGTACTAAGTGCAGGGAGAAATACAGTCTTCACAGCAGTTAAAATGCATCTCATTAGCACTGAAACTACTGTATCGTCAAAATGCATTATGTTCAGCGAGGAAAAATTGTGTAATTGAATTCCCACCAAAGCACAGTTCATCTGCATCAAATGGCATTGTGCTCATCGTGGAGCTCATTTCGGCGGCTGCTGCTGGAAATGAGGATTAATTAGGATACCCGCTCGTTATTTGTGGGAGCGTGTAGGTGTGGTGTGGTCGGGCCAGGGGCTGCAGCGAGAGGCTGCGTGCCCAAACCTCACCCAGGCAGAGAGGGGCTGCAGAGGTCTGGCCACTCCTGCAGTCAGCTCATCTTGTTAGCGGGACGCCGTAGATACTCAGAAATTTGCTGTCAATGCAGTAAATGCTGGTAAAAAAAGGCCAACAATTCAAATGAAGGTACCCCTTTGCTGCATAAATATTCAGTAATAATTAATAAATGATTTATGCAATTGCTTTTGAATTATTCGAGGCTGGATTGGTACAAGTGGCGGTGATCTGTATAAATCATTTCATGTACAGCATCTAACAAGCATGCTGCAAGAGGTGCAAATACACAAGCTAATAAATTCTCCGAAGCCGTACATGCAGGGCTTTTCACCTCGTTCAAGAATAACTCATTGATCAGCAGCATTTTAATGGGTAAATTATTATTCATTTAAATAAACACATTAAAAGCTTCCACAGACAGTACAATGCTAGGGAGAGACTGGGAGCAGATAGGAGAGATGCAGACAGAGCAGCAGGCACATTTCAGCCATTCAGAGTCCAAACATCTCTGCTTTCACTCAATAACCTTTCCATCAGATTAGAGCGGATCTAATCTGTCTCTTTAGTACAGCACCTCCTATCCGTGAGTCCAGGCACCGGGGTGTGTATGGGCAGCAAGAGCTGACTGAATGCATTTTTCATCATCATCATATATTTTCCCTCTTTTTTCCCCAGTCACGTGTACAGCAGAGCCCCAATACATGGGTCTCCTGCATCTCACCAGCACAACGGCCAGGCTGGGAAAACCAGCCTGCAAACCAGAAAACCGGAGTTATTTTGGGGCAGAGGCGCCGCGGGGCAAAGCAGCACGCAGGGAGGGAGCTCACCCCGTCTGCCATCGGGCTGCAGCCGTTCTGTCCAGGGATGATCTTCCTCCACGTTCGCCCACAGCTCAGCACCCCAGACCCCAACTCCCACGTCCCCCGCAGTGCAAGTGAGAGCGGATCAACCCTCTTAGTGTCTCCAGCCCCCCAGCAGCCCCTGCTTTGTGCTGGGGAGGCCGTGGGGGCAATCCATCACCTTCAACCTTTGCAAAACCAGTGGCTGCCATGATACCACTTTAAGCTGCCACTTGGGTGAATTTTACGTACTGGAGGTGCTGAGCTCCGGCTCGCTCCAGCTCCCCGAACACGTGGGGCACGGTCTCACCACCCCTGGGCTCTCGCTCTGGTCGCCAGTGCCTCGGTCCCCTCCGATGCAGCCAGGCACGTCCCCTTGCTTCTGTTCTTCAAATCCCATTATTCAGATCTAACGAGGAAATAATTTTAATTAAGGAAATTAAAAATTTATTTGCATTTGAATTTTAAGTAGGTGTTAATTTGAAGGCACTGAAAGGAGCCCTCCGGCGGCGTCAGGATCCGTTTGTGTCAGGAGGAGCAGGGGATGGGGATGGGGAACAGAGGAGGGGAAGAGCCCACTCCATCACCCAGGGACAGCAACGCTTGTGCAGAGGAGGGACCCGGGCCCTGGGGAGCAGGGGCAGTGCTGGCAGAGGTGGTACGGTGCCAGCCCAGCTCCAGGCCACTACAAGGCAATTGCCAAGAAGTTGCCCGATGATGCTGGGCAGGACACGACCGTTGATGTGACAGTGGCATGGACTGGGTGAGACCCTTCCTGCTACGGCAGGCGACTGCCTCACCCCCGCCCGGCCTTTGCTCCGATTTGAAATGGGATGCCCTGAATAACTATTAAGGCTGCCCACAGTTCCCAGGTCTACCTCACAACAGGAGATGGCTTTCCTAAGGTGAGAAGATGTTCCCCAAGATCCTGGTGACCTGTGCAGCATCAGTGTGTCGAGCACTTTCAACCCACCTGTCTCCTTCCAGCTCCTGTTCAAATCCAAGTTTGGCCACTAAGCAGGTATCACTCTCTTGATGAAGCTCGATATGCAGCCAGTTATCAGGATTTCCCAGTGTGGAAGTGCCAACCAGCAATGGGCAAAGCAAACCCCCAGCTAAGGAGGTCTCCTGCTAATTGCATTTCTGCAGTAAGTGGGAAAAGCAGCAAAAAAAAAGGTTTTGGAAAATCCTTCATAGGATCCCTGAAGCCACAAGGCTGCAAGGAGGCATGAGCACATTCCCAAGCTGGCCCAGGTCCCCGTGGGCTGTGGTGGCCTCTTGGGTCTCCTGCATGGGCAGCCTTGGAGGGCTGAGTTCCACCTGGAGATGGCAGGTCCTGGTTCCACTTCCTCCTTTGGTTGCTGCTGGTTTCTGACACCACAAGACTCTCCACCACCAGCTTCCCGGGGCTTCCACAGGTGCCACCAACCAGCTGAATGACGGTGCCACAGGGAGCTGGCTTTTGGCCAGAAAGAAGGAGATGCTTGTCATTTCATCTCCTTGTGGCAAAGACAGCCCAGAGAACAACACAGTGTAAGACTCAGTTTAATGCGTGTGGATAACAGCCCTGTTGAAAACAGCAGTTAAGTAATACCCAGCGTTATTAATTCTGCAGCTCTGCCATTATCAATGTATTTGTAATAATAGTGTTTCCTCTGTAATAGCATTAATCATAATGGATTTACTAAGAAATTAAGGGGAGGGGTATTATCTCCCTTGGGAACACCATTTGACAGCAGCTCTACTTACTGTGCGATTTTTATTGGTTTAATGTCTTGCTCATTAATCTGCTTTCTAACATCCCCTCGCAAACACCCCTCTGTGAGTGGAAACCACAAGACGGCGAATGCAGCCCCCGTCCTGCCCAGCGCAGCCGGGCGAGGGGAGCTCCAAGCAGAGCAGCCCCAGAGAACCCCGCCGAATCCTTATGGAGGGTCAGCACAGCCACCTGCGTTTCCTCATGGCGTGCGAGGGCAGGATTGCACGGTCCTGCCCTGCCTCGATGGGTGATGTCCACGCCCGGGCAACGGCCACTTCTGGGTGATGTCCACTTCTGGGCAACATGCTCTTCTGGGCAATATCTACTTGTGGGCAGTGTCCACTTGTCCAGCTGGTTTGCTCATTCTCAGCTCCATGCTCAAGAGCATCTTTTGGCCTTTCCAGGGGATCAAGAAATATTCAGCATCTCTTCCTGATGTTTATACCAAGCATGGAAAGGTTTCATTGAAACTTGTTTTCCCATAACCCTTTCTCCTCCTGGCAGTCTTCTGGTTCAGGACACTTGCTCCAGACCAGGCTGTAGACCAACAGCAGCTTGTCCAAGCCAGGGAATCAAGTGAGACACCCACCAGGACCTGCATTCAGCTCATGGATGTCCAGGGAGGGCACCGAGCTCGACCACGCCGGTGCAGGAGCACCCACGCATCCCCATGCACCACGTTGGTCACAGTCATGTCCCCACAGGAAACCTTGGCAGCTCAGTCCCACCGTCTTCACCAGTGCTCACCTGTGATCACTGCATTAAGCTTTCCCACTACTTCCATTTCTGATAAAAAATAAAGCCTGATTTCTTGGCTAAAACTCAGATGATCTGATAAAAATTAAAGCCTGATAAAAATTAAAGCCTGAAGTCTAAAGCGATCCAGCTCAGGATTTTTACTAAGAGCTTGATTAGTTTACGGCTATGCATAAAGACGATGAGATTTTTAATGCAGCCTGCATTAAACTCCTTTGACGACTTGCCCAGGAGAGCAGCGATGCCATGGAGGCCGTCCAAGAAACGAGCAGGAGGTGAGAAGTGCAGCGCGCAAGAGAAAGCCCTGCGATGCTGCAGCAGCAGCACTCCCCCAACCTGCCCTCCCAAACCAGCCCTGGGTGCTGCTGGCCCCGGCACAGGCAGCTGGCCGTCCCCTGCGGTGGCCTCCGAGGAAACCCAGGGGTTTCACAGCTAATAAGAACATGGATTTGTTGTCCCCGTCCTCCGCTCCTTGCAAAGGACCCAGGGATGCCTGGTTCATTTTTTCACCCCAAGCTCTCGATACACAAACACATTTTTTGCTTATTCTTTGCCCCTTTAATATTTTTTTCTTTTCTTTTTTTGCCCCTTTACTTTGCAGCAGTGACTTTCAGATGGTGAAGGAAGCTGAAAAGTCATCCCTCCCCTCTGCCCTGGACAAACTCTAGGAGAACCACTGACCTGAGACGACGCCCGAGCTCCCGCCTGGGCTCTGCGCTTTTCAAAGCCGTGAGCCTGTTTTTCCTCTCTCTTCATGTTTGCCATGGTTTGGTTCTAATTTGTTAAGCATGAGTTGCAACCTGAGTAATTACATTTGTCTTAATTAGTATGTATTACCACACACCGCCGCGCTGAAGAGACTTTTCTTCTGTGGCCAGCTCCTCGCCAGGGCTGTGACCCCACGTTTCCATAACCGTGAGCCCAAGCTGCTGAAATAACACAGCCCATCGCCGCCGGGCTGCTGGCAGCGAGTTGATTAAATACAGAAATGCTTTTTGCACGTGTGCCCATAAATAAGTTATAAAGTTAGTGCATAGCAGGATGCCCTTATTACTGTTTTATCCTGGTTTTTTTGGACCTCACCAGGAGCCAGCCTCACCTGTGGGAGAAGCTGTGATGCTTTGTGGGGTGCAGGAGCAAGGGGGTGTCGCAGGGAGGGACACACGGAAAGGTGGGGAGCGGGTCATGGGCAGGTGAGGATTTCAAACGAGACCTTAAATCAGTGTACAGTGGGAGATGAAGCCCCAGCCGCAGGGTCAGCTTTTCTGCCCCATTCTGAGAAGCCACCACAGATTGTGGATCAGGGGCTGGAGAGCCAGGGGTGGGAGAGGGTGGGGGTGAAGTGTGGAGTAAGATAATTAAATGAGCAGAGATCAGGAAGATTAGCGGTAATACCCAGCATTTCACCAAGCAATGCCGTGGGACTTGAAAAAGATTAAATTATATTATGAGTGTTTCAAGACATGTGCCGTAGATAAGCAACGAGAGACATGATCCATCTTAACCCAGGGGGCAGGACACAAGGCTGGGGAGGGAATAACCGAGGCTGAGACGGTGCCTGCCACTGCCTCCTGCTGAGGGGCCTGATCCGCCCCAGGCTGCGGGCGAGCAGGATGTAAAACGGCACAAATCCAGAAAGAAAATGAATGCCATGTCCAAGTCAAACCACAGGTACCATTAGTCCCCAGCTCTTTCGGATGTCAAACAGGTTAATCTAAGTGCCGGGTTATGATTGATACCATGGGGAAAAGCATGATTCCTCCATCAGGACTGGGGGACTGCAGGGATGCAGCATGCAGAGTGCGGACAGGGTGCAGGGAAGAACTCGATTTGATTCAAACTGAGCTTTTTTTCAACTCCAGGGCTGCTTATTGAGTTTTGAATTTCCGAGGCAGCTGGCTTTGGGGCTGAGCACTGGAGTTCTGCTGTTAAAAATGAACTGCCAGGCGCTGCCAACAAGTCAGTGACTTTATGAAGTCATTAACCAGTCGATTGAAATCAGCTTTCTCTTCCGCTGCCATCCGCCTGCCAGGCGCCCGTCCATCCATCACTCCTGGCTCTGCACATCCATCTCGGTGCCCCAGCGCCGTTCCCCTGGGTTCACGCTGCAGCAGGCTTTGGGTAGGGTGAAGATGCTGTGGATGATGTAGGTGAGAAACTCAGTTGCCTGGCTGCATAAAAAGCACATTTTTTGATGGAGATGGGCCATTTTAGCACTTGTGATGCTGACAAATGGAAAGCACTGGCTGGGGTCTAGTGGGGTTCAGGCTGGGGCACTGCGGTCCCCCAAATCTCACTGTTCCCCCCATGGCTCATCCTGCAATGGCCTTATCGTGCTGCAACGGCTCGTCCTGCCCTGACACTGCTTCACTTCTGTGATGGCACCACCAGCACTCCCCCTCCATGTGCTGGCCCAGCACCCACCACAAAGCCCAGCCCCATCCAGCCCAGGGACGGAGGAGCTCCTGCACTGGGCAGGGTACGACAAGCGGATCAGAGAATTAACAGCTCAGGGCATAAAATCACAGCTGAGGTCCCAAAGAGGGGACAGGGATGTTTGGATGCAGGTCCTGCCCTGTTGCAGCCCCTGTGGAGCCACACAACTGTGAAGGCAGCTCCAGCCACGGCATGGTCGCCTTTGGTTGCGGTGGAACATGCTGGCCCAGAGCAACAGCGGCGTGGGAGGGGAGACCACGCACAGAATAGGGGGGTTGCAAATATTCACCTGCACCGGGCAGCGAGGCAGCGGGAGACACCACAGCAGCCACCCTCAGAAAGAAGGTCTTTTCTTGCAGCTTTGCTGTGGCATCCTGGGGACCAGCTTTGCCGTGGGAGCCAGGGGACCCCAGCTTTCTTACAGCACCCCAGGGACTCCAGCTTCGCCACTGCACCCAGCAGACTCCAGATTTCCTACGAGCAGAGCTGGGGCAGCTCTTTCCCTTTCAAGTGCTGGGTTTTTACCTCCAGGATTCAAGCGCTGGCCCAGCTCTGCCCATCGGGTGCAGCCTGTTGGGGTGCAGGGTGATCTCCAAAAATGACTCAGCCATTCGTGGCACCTCTTGTGCCCCAGGGAGAAGCAGCGCAGTCTGAATGCTGTTTTGTCACGAGCTTTTCTGAACCAGGCATCAGCTCAGCATGAACACTGGGCACCCGTTGCCACCTCCATGGGGATAAGCAGAAGAAAGAGAAGACCTTCCCCCTGTCTCGGCCAAAACCTTTGGCTCAAGTTCAAGGCAACAGACTCAAGCCAGTTCATGCCCACAATGTCGCTCTGTCACCAAGCCCCAGAGCCACAGCAAGGACCATCCCCAGCTCCTTGCTGGCCACCATGGGAGTGATAGGGACCCCAACAGCATGTGTCGAGGAGAAACTGCAGCACTTGCTGGGTCTTTATCCCAACGCACCCATCACTCTCCCTGACCTGGAATTGCTTTTTGATGGATTGGTAAAACAAAAGCGCCCCAAACCTTCCAAGCAATAACGCGAGCCGTGGCGCTGAGAAGAAGCTGATTTAGCACCTCCCGGCCTTGCTGAGAGATGGTTTGGTGGGGGAGAATAAACCGCAGGTGAGTGATGAAAGTGGTGGATGCAGGAAGATTTGTCGCGCTCTCCGAAAGCAAACACTAGAAACTGTCCCGGCAGGAATATCAAAGCCAAACTCTCCCTGCTTGCCCTCCTGAGCGATGCTTCCTCTCGTCGTGCTTCGCAGCAGCTCCGCTCAGCCCCAGCCAGGCGCTGGTGGTGGGACGTGGCGCCCAGCCCGGGGTGTCTCTTCTGGCCTGGAGTCTGTGAGCCGTGGCTTGTCCCCATGTGCCAGGTCTCCGCTGGTCCCCCGCAGACTGCACCATACCTCTGTCCCTGGATACATTAGAGAGAAGTTTTCCTCTTGGACGTGCCATGGAGGATTTTGCAGCAGGACGTGGGGAGCAGAGCCCCTGCGTGCAGGGGGATACCCATGAGGGGATGTGCCCGCAGCCACCCAGCCCCCACAGCCCAGGGTCGGGCAGAAATGTGGGAAGGAGCAGCCTCGGTCCCCAAAAAATGCTCCCAGCAAACCGCATACACACATAGCCTCTGTGCTCTCCCGTCCTTTTGCTCTTCCGATTTAACTTCGTGCTTGTGTCCCTTGGCTCCTGTCCAGGGGATATAGATGGTACCAAACACGCTGCAAACAAAATAAAGTTCTCTGGTCCTGTACCAGCAGGATTATATGAGATTTGTCAATATTTGCTCAGGATTGAGGTGAAACTGAACTGAGTGAGGCTAAGAAATAATGTCAGATATTGGATTGTGAAGTGCTGTTGATAGCCCACAGTGGCAGCTATTGAGGCACTACCAGTCGTTAAAGTGAAAAGGCCCTTTTTCTTCTTTTTCTCCCCCTTCTTTGTAGTTTAACTTTAGGTAAATTGATTGTGAATTACACATTGTACAGCCACAGAGCCGACCGGTGCAGAAAACCAGCAACCTATAATACGCTCAGCAGGGTGAGCTAATCTGCTCGTGTGCTTCATACTAACAAAGGGAAGAGCAACAGCCAGAACGGAGGGTGCCATGGGCTGCAGCTCGTGTGCTCCGTCCTGCATCCCGACAGCGGGGCATGGAGTCCCGCTCCCCTCCAGGCAGCTCCCCTCTACCCCCTGCCTCCCCCCAGCACCGACCTCACAGCTCAGTCCCACCCAGCTCGATAACCGGCCTCTCGAGCAGCATGGAAAGAGTCAGATGAGCTACAAAAGCAGCAAGTGAGAACCACAGATTTAACATTTAAACATTTCTTACCCTGGGTAGAAGAAAACTTACTCAAAGCATCTGCCGCAGCTGCTCTGGACAGCTTTCAACTGCTGGTTTTGAGATGCTCGTGCAAGGGACAAGAGCTGGCAGTGGCCAAGGCTCACCGAGGCACCAGCAGTGCTGCTGGCCCTGCACAGCTCCGGCACGGCCACCGCTCCTCACTTGCCAGAGCCCCACCGGGGAGAGCAAAGACAGACCCTCGGTACCACACAAGGGCTGGTGAAACCCATGAGGACAGGAAGCACTGGAAAGGTACCGATGCTTCGGCAGGGCCAGGAGATCATGGTGCCCACCCCAGCCTTACGTGCAACGCAGAGCTGCTCCCTGTTGAGCCCATCTGACAAGCTTCAGTGCAGGTGCCCATAAAAATAAAATAAGTGGTGGCACGTCCTTCCATGGAGCTGCCAGGCAGCCGGCAGCCTCCTGCAGTGCTTCCCTCCACAGCGGGAGGAGGCTGAACCAGTTCAGGTCCTTCCTGGGGAAAGACAGCCCCACACAGTGCTCTTGGACTGACACGGTGGGACTGGGCTTCGCTGACATTGTCCCCTGCGGTGCCAGCACCGGAGAGGAGGGGATTTGGTGACACAGAGAGCAGGAGCAACAGAGCAGGGCCAGAGAGGTCCCACAAAAAACAGTTTCCATGATACAGGGGAAAGCGGAGCCTCTATGCAGAGGCTGGCTGGCATTTACAGCCCTTGGAGACCCCAGCCCCCTCGGCTGCTCACAATGGACAAAGAGGGAGTCCCAGGGTTGAATCATAGAATCATAGATTCATCTGGGTTGGAAGGGACCTTTAAGATCATCGAGTCCAACCATCAGCCTAACACTGCCAAAACCACCACTAAACCATGTCCCTCAGCACCACGTCTACCCAGCTTTTAAGTACCTCCAGGGATAGTGATTCCACCACTGCCCTGGGCAGCTTGTTCCCGTGTTTGATAACCCTTTCTGTGAAGAAATTTTTCCTAATATCCAATCGAAACCTCCCTTGCCACAACTTGAGGCCATTTCCTCTTGTTCTATCACTTGTTACTTGAGAGAAGAGACCGACCCCCACCTGGCTACAGCCTCCTCTCAGGGAGCTGTAAAGAGCGAGAAGGTCTCCCCTCAGCCTCCTTTGCTCCAGGCTGAACAACCCCAGTTCCCTCAAGCTGCTCCTCATAGGACTTGTGCTCCAGACCCCTCACCAGCTGCGTTGCCCTTCACTGAAGCTGCACTGAGCAGCTTGGGTGCAATGCCAAGAAGGTTGCAGAGAACCCAATGGCACTATCACAGTCCCCGATGGTGCCTCTCTGCTGCCTGGGAGTGCTGGAGCATCCATCTGCATCCCTTGGTCCCACTGGCTCCCCAGCCTCCCCCGCTGACACCGGCTCTTGTTTCTCAGCTTGTTCAAACCCCGGTGCCTTGAAATGCCAGGAAGCTCCTTTGCGGCTGACATTTCGGCAGCGCCTGGCACAGCTGCTCCAGGGCGCCCCGAGGATGAGGCAAACGCTGCCTCACCTCGAGGTGAAGGTGGGCTGTGGAGGCTGGGGTGCCCAGGGCACCGCTCCTCCGGGGCGGCCGACATCGCATGAACCCCCTCATTTCCAGCACTGTTCTCCTCCCGCCCCGCAAGGCTGCTGCCCCAGGGCTGCTTTTCTCTCTGGGTCTGGGACCTGCTACGGGCAGAGCATCCCCAAGCAGGGATGTCTGTGTGGCCATCAGAGCCGCTTGCATGAGCAACCCAGCCGCAGCACCCGGTGGCAACACCAAACACTGTCACGGGTTTGACTTTCCAAGGGGTGAGTCTCTGGAGCTGTCACTGACACAGTCGGAGCCGTGGCTTTTCAGTGGTGCGATGGAGCAATGCACCTCACTCATAAGAGAGAAGCAACAACACATTTATTGATATAAAACAGGTATTTAACAAAGTTTGATGGTAAATGCAGCAGTGTTTTAACACAATTCGAGATGGCAAGGCACACTTGTTTTTTTACTGCATAGAGGACAGGGTCAGACAGAGCTGTCAGAGAGACCCTCCTGTTGAGTCAAGGTTTCAGAAAGGACCCCCTTGCTTCCTAAACTCCTTCTCTGAGAGGAGTCTGGGTGCGGCTGGATCCAGTCCTAGTCCCAGACTTGGTCAATGGTTTATGTCTAAAGGATTACATGTGCGCAATCAGTCCTTTATATCACTTTGCTAAGATTTCAAAGCTCAGCATGCTGGTAGTCACTGACCAAGGAACTGTTGAGGCAAGGAAGCTCTGAACCTCGAGGCATAACCTTGAGGGCATCCCTACTCAAGGGGAGATCCCGGCGTGCAGCCCACTGCCGTTCAGGAGAGCTCAGAGGGCTCTTGGGCTGTTCAGTCTTTATGGGGGCAAGATGATTAACCTGTAGTCAGATTTGCATGTTGACCACAGAACCAGCATTGCTCAAGTCAGCCCCTGGCTATTGTGTGTTATCTGTCTCCCCAAAACCACACTGAGCCCCAGATGCCGCCATCACGACTACAAGCACCCATTGTGACCACCCCGGGTGGTTATGGCTTGGGCAGGGTTATGGGAGATAAAGATCAGGTTGACGCCTGGAGGGGGGGCGGGGGGAGCACGCCGTCACAAGTGGGAGCAGCCCCTTGTGCTCATGGAGGGATGCTCAAAGTCGGGTCATCCATTAGACCTCAGCAGAGCAGCAACCACCCCCCCTCACCTCCAACCTCTGCACTACCTGGGGCAGCCCCAGGATGCACCCCTAGACCCCTCCTGCACCCTCCCCAGAGGCTCGGATGCCCAATTGGGGGCACCCATGGGTCCTCCTTCCCCCAGCCCTGCACATGCCAGCACAAGCTGGGGTGAAGGAGACCTGCTGCCACCCCCCAAGCCAGCCCCAATTCCCATCCTAGCACTGCAGGATGTGGAGCTTCCCAAAAAGCCCCCGCTGATGTGGTGGCCCCCGGGGACCTGGGGCCACCTGCTCCCCAGCAGCTTCGGCCCCACGGGCAAGTGCGCTGATGAGCCCATCATCACACTCAGACTCAGCACCCACCAGCTGGCTGCCGGATCTCACTTTTGCACAACATGGTGACAGTTATCCAAAACATTTTTTGTAAATAATTAGCAAAAAAATTAATGCAAAAGTCAGATTTAATTATCATATCAAGCCCAGCGTTAATTAGAAAGCAGTGACAGATGGCTCTGCCCCCCCCTCCCTGCACCACACGTCCTCTCACAAGCACCTCCTCGGTCTGCGGGACACGTGTCAGCATTTTCTGCTGGGAACGTGTGTGTCCCATCGCAGAGCTTTAGCACTCACCCCCAGCTTGTGCCTGCAGGCAGCAGGCTGTTAAGGCAAAGGGTGGGGGAAAAACAAAAAAATGGCCTGGATGCTCCTGCAGTCTCTGCACACCGGTTATGGGCGTGAAACCCTGCCTCCACGCATGTCTGACCCAGGGCTGGCAGGTTTCTGTTTCCTCCCCGTGCCCAAAAATGCCAACAGGCGCCTGTGAAAGTCATTACAAGTGTTTCTGTTCTGCACGTCTGCAGTCAGGGAGGAGCAGACCTGGGCAAGGACAAGGATGGACACGCGCTGTTGCCACTCATGGGACTCAGACGCAGCAGAAGGGCTGTTTGGGACAACAGACCGGAAAAAAGGCTAAATGTCTTGCGGGGCTGCAGAAAGCCCCAGCACAGCCACAACCATCAGCCCAGCAATCCTTCCTTCTCCCCTGTTGCACACAAGAGCCTCAGAGCTGGGACACCTTGAAGATGCCCGGAGGGAACAGCTCCGTCACCGCAATGGGTCCTGAGGGACATGCAGCAGAGGTGCTCCCCCGCCGGCAGCTGGGCCTCCATTTTTGGGGATGCTCAGCACAACATTCACTGCCTCTGACGCTCCACTCGAGCCAGCACAAGGTCATTTATCCCTCCCCACGCAAAGCAAAGCCTTCCTGTTCCAGTGATGCCTCCAGGTCCAGCATCCCAACACCACCGAGAGCTCTGTCTGGCCATGTCAGAACCCTCCACCTGGGGCAGGCACAAACCTCTGCCAAAGCAGAAGTGTCACAGAGGCCAAGAGCGTCCCATTGCCACTGGGGTTCACATTCACAGTTTTATTTCTTTTGCATCTCTAATAGCTCCACTTACAGCAACATGCCATCAAGAAACCATACGGCAAATTTCCACTTTCTCATCTTCCAGCAGAGGTGAAGGAGAGAAAGGTCTGGGAGCATTAACTGAGTAACGGCAATGCCACGGACACGGGAGGGATGTGCTGCCAGTCAGGATGCCGACACGGCACGAGATGCCCTGTCTGAAGACGGTGGCCGTGCGTCCTGAGAGCCTGTCCCACGGGGCAGTGCTGCTGCACTGCACCTCCATTTCCCCACCTATAAACCAGTTTTAACCACTCGGGCTGACGAGCCCCATCCCTCCCTGTGCCACCAAACGTCAGCTGATGGTTTTCTTCCTGGAAGCGTGAGAGCCACAACCTGACCTCGAGCCCGTCTGAGCTGAAAGCTGGGCAGATACGTCAGGCACGCTGGGGCAGAGCACAGCCCGCTTTCATGAAGCCTCCGACTCACAAGGGCAAGGAGGGGCGGGAGAGGCTCCCTGCATCCCCAAATCGCAGCTGCATCCACCCAGCTCGTAACAAACCTGCCCAGGATTTATTCCACAGACCAGAGTTTGCACCACGGGACTGCTTGCCCAAAACAGCCTCTTTATAGCCCTCCTGCCTTCAGGGAGGCGTAAATTGTACTGCCGCTGCCAACGTGAGAGAGAAGAGCCTTGGACTGTGTCTTCCTGCAATAAATAAGTGCATTTTACATTTTATCTCCATGTCATTGCTGGTAGGGTAGAGCTGAGACCTGACCCTCCCTGGCAGAGGCGAGCACAAGAGCCAGGAGAGGCTGTGCCAAACCCCGGAGATGCCAGCATCACCCCGGGGTGGCACCCGGCCGGGCTGGGGAGGGAAGGGAGAGCTGCTCCGTCTGGGGTTCAGCCACAGCGGCCGGAGGACGGCTCTGCAAAGGAGGGATTTCATGGCTCACAGCTTCACAAATGGCTCCTGTACCTTGGAGGTGATGAAGCTGATGGGGGAAGGACAGGAGGAGGAACGTGGACACCCTTGGCCAAATGCCCCAAAAGCCACCGGCCCTGGCCGGGAGAGGTCCCAGACGAGACCACAGAGACTTCAGACTGGTGGCCATCAGCCAAGTTCATTCCAACACCCCCATTCAAAACAGAAGCCATTAGTAAGTGGTGACATCTCCCACCTGCAGCTGATCTTGTTTGTCCATTCAGCATCACAGGGGCTGAGCACGGCGGTGGGGACCTGCCCTGAGCTTTGCTCCCAAACAGCCAGGGAAGAATGCTGAGGACAGTTTACCCCAGCTATTTTCTTACCAGCAAGCAGTTTTCTGACTCCAGCCCCAAGCGTCAGGGCCAGTAACACTTTTTCTCCATAATTGATGCCGGAGTGGGTATACACTTAATAATAAAGGTGCGGTATATTTTATTTATGACAAAACTGGCCTCCTTGTTCTGATCTTTTTCGGAAGAATGAGGCAAAAACTTCTTCCTTGGAAGTCAAACAAGTGCAGTCTTGGAAAATGCAGAGCAGGATCCCAGCCAGGGTCTCCTGGGTTTGGGGACAGGGCTGTGCTTAAGGCAGCCTTAGGAGCAGCAGCTTTGCCGGAGGGTGAAATAAAAGATGTAAATGTAGAGAGCTGATCCGCTGAGCTGATCCCTGTTTCTGCAGGGAACGGCCGCGGGATGAGAAGTGCCTCTGCGGTGTCCAGAGTAGCATCGCTCTCTAGCTGCAGGCACAGGCCACCTCCTCCTCCGCTCAGCGCTCCTCTGTTAATAGAGACTCAAGAGACCATCGTGTGCTGCCGCCGCTTCATGAGATAACAGAGCAAAGCAAGGACACCAAAGCGTCAGTGGCCCCTGGGATGGGGCTGCTCCTCTGGCTGGGTGCCCAGGAGCTGTGGCCAGCCCCGCACAGGGATGCTGGTGGTTGTGCTGCCAAAAAGTTAGCAGGTCAGTAGAAGACAGCATTTGTGCTCCCTGAACCCAATGCTGCTGTCACTGGATGTGACCACTGTCACCTCCGGAGGTGGCCAGAGCAGGAAAATGCTAGTTGATTTTCCAGCACACCTTAGAGGGAGAGACGGGGACCGCTGGCGCTGCAGAGGACACTGCGGTCCAGGCGGAGCAAGGGACAGTCAGTGAGCTGTGGGTGCAGAGTTACTTGAAAAAGCCCATTTAACTTTTTTGCAGGATCTGATGCATCCCTGCCTGGCCAAGCTGCCGTGTTACTACAGCCTGTCAGCTGAGCCACGAGAACGCACCACGCAACCCTGGGGTTTCTCTGGTTGTTGTGATGATTTTCTAGTCCCCAAGTCCCTACTTTCAGTCTGTTACCTGCAGCAGCTGCTGGGTTTTAGGGTCTTTTGTGCAAAAATGCATACTTTTCTGTGCTCTGCGCCACACGTATTTGGTGTAACCCTGCTGCGTTTTGCCACTTGTAATCGGGTTTTCCCTTTCCCCGACCACGTTCACAAGAGACCAGCCCCACACACATCCCGCCTGCGCAAACGCAAGAGTTTCTCGCCTCCCCGGATGGCATCGGCATGCCAAGGGCAGCGGCAGCATTTGGAAGGATGCTTTTGTCTCTACTGATGATACAGGGGCACAAACCCAATTAGGATGCTTGCAGCCTCGCGGAGCCAAAGACAACGTTCCTGCCTGTTCTGCTGAGGGTTTGAAGAGCGGTGTGCTTCTCCTCTTGCCTCCCGAATGCTCTGCCGTGCCCTCAGGGGAACGGGCCAGCAGCAAAGCCCAAGATCTTTGACAGCAGTCAAAACACTCAGCATCATCCAGGATTTGGCCCGCCCTGATTTGGGATACCCTGATCCCGCGGCCCCTTCCCCAGAGCTACCCCCAATGGCACCGCGCGGGCAGGGAGGCAGCTCCCAGCCGTCACCTCCACCCCTCACCGGTGGGACAGGGAGGTGCTGGGCGGTTGTGAGCCACCTGCCTTGGCAAGAAGGCACCCTCCTGCCTGCTCCTGCCTGCTCCTGGAAACATCAGCAGGGCTGCGACGGTTTGAAAGGACCAGGGGGACTGTGGTGTCAGCATCCACCTCCTTCCCCCTCCCACGCTGGACCAGCTCTGCTTTAACATCTGCTGAACCGCACAGAGATGGAAATCCATCACGGCATTGCCCTCTGCTGGTCATCTCTCCCAAATAAGCCTTCTCCCCGCCGCGTCTCCCCATAACACCCTGGGGAGGAACTTTGCCACCTCTGGCTGCTCATCTGGGCACCCACAGTATCCCCAGGGCCAAATCCCAGCGGCACCACTGGCCTCAACTGGAGAGAATGGGCGAGGAAGGCTCTGGCAGGCTGCTGCGCACCCAGGAAAGCAGCCGAGCGACTGGAAAAGGGGACTGGAGCCTTTCAGAGGCCGGGCTTCACCCCTGGGGAAACAGGGAGCTGAAAATTAAAGTGGGGGAAAAATGGTTTTCATTAACAGTTAGCAGCCAGTGAGCCTGTCGCAGCATTAAAATATTGGTCTCTACAGAAGTTTAACGCAGTTCAGGAGAGAGAGAAACACAGAAATTATTTTATGGTTGCAAACCTCATTGGGAGACGCTTCCCGGAGCAGGGGCATGCCTGGGTGGAAGGGTCACCAGGAGCCCCTGCCATGCCCAGGCTGTGCCCGCAGCCCCGGCCCCGGCCAGGGAGCAGAAGCAGCGGCCGCTCGGTGCATGGCGGTGTCAGCGTCTCTGTCCAGAAATGCGGGTTTGTGCTGCAGAACGTCCGTCCGTCCAGAAATGCAGCTTTGCCTCCAAGCGTTCAAGCAGGAGATTGCATGGACGGCGTTAGCTGGTCTCATCCTCCTGCACACCACAGTAGGGCTTGCAACTTGTGTGTGCGTGGTGTCCTCAGCAGGCTGAAGCGGCGTGGAGAAGGGGGATGGGTGTGCACACACGTGTGCGTGTGCGTGTGCCAGCACAGCAGAGAGGACGGGACAATCCAGGGCACCGGGACAAGCCTTTGGGTTGTGCCTCTGTGCTTGACAGCCCTGTCTAAACCCCACTAGTGCCTGGGACATTTGGATCCTCAAGCCGGGATGCTGCCTACCCAGGACCCCAAAAAGCCTTCGAAGTTCCACCTAACCCCAAACCAGCTTCTCCCTCATGCCCCTAGGTGAGTCCTTGGACCGCCTGTCCCTGGCCGGGGACAGGAGCTGCAAAGGCGGCTGGTTTTAGAGAACTCACCATGGACGGGGAAGATCTGTCCGAGCCGTTTGGTCCTGCGTGTCATGTCCCTCCTCCCTGCTGACCGCTCTCTGCATCCCTCTGCAAAACCTCCTCACACCACACGCATGGAGCTGGTCACAGAGGAGGACGGAGACCTTCCCCCCGTTAGCACAGCAGGTAACGAGCACAGGAGCACGAGCGCAGGAGAATAGCTAAGCAAATTGCAAAGGGCAGGAGAAACCCAAGAATGGCAGAAGGGTGACATGAGCAGGCCAGAAGGGTAGCACGAGCTGGCCCCAGTTGGATCTGGCCAACCATCCGTCCTTCGCACCCATGGGAAAGACAACACAGGGTGCTCACGGCCACAGCTCTGAGATGACATGTAGGAGGACGTCACCAGCTTCCCAGAGTGCAGGCAAGACAAGGGGAAACCTCCGATAATGCTCTAAAATGTGGCCTCAAAATCCTGCCAGCTGACCAGCTCGGGAGACATCCAGCAGAGCTGAAACGCCTGGAGCCAGGGGAGGGAGGGACGGGGACGGGCTGCTGAGAGCCACAAGATCTGGAAAGCATCGTTTTGGTTTAATGGACCTTGATGTCTGAAAATTAAGTCAAGAGAGCTCTTTTATTTGCCACAGGGCTGAGCATAAGCCGAACACGAGTAGGATTTAGAGGGGGAAGAGCTTTCCAGATGAGCAGAGTGCAATTTTGTCATAAGAACCAAAATAATGATAAAAATAACTAGCAGGGGAGAAAGGGAGTGTTGAGCGTGGCATACAAATGTCAAACTCCAGATCCTCTCAGCAGAACCGTAATAAAAGGGTTTAACCTATTATATCGATTAGCGGTATTACACCTCTTGAGAGAGAAGAAACTCATTCTTACAGGCAGGCTAATTTCATAAATACGCTGCATTCAGCAGCTTCAATAAGCTGATCGGTTTTAATGAAAAGGTTGAGATTTAAATATACGTCGTCGAAGGGATTAGAGAGAGCTGCAACTGGTGATGGCATCTCCAGGGAGGAAGCCACATTGTCATAGTAACCCAGAGGCTGTCACATGCTGGGTGTACCCCCAGAGGTGTGGAGAAGCCCGCGGTGCTCCCTGGGGTGCCAGCATCCCAGGGGAGCTGCGGAGGGACGGGTTGCCTGGGGAGAGACCTCGTGGCCAGGCAGCACTGCAGCCCTGGCGTGGCCGAGGGGCTCTCCAGCCCGCTCCGCTTTTTGGATGCCTCGTGCTTTAAACACTCACCTGGCAGCAGGGATGTGCAGGGTGACAGAGGTGGCCTCAGGACCCCGGGAGGTGATGTGCCACAGGGGTTGTACTGGGGAACAGGGGAGCTGCAGCGTCACGGGAGCATCTGATGGGTTTCCACGGTGGGGTTGAACAGAAGACACAGGCAGGGTAGGTCCAAGCTAGAGAAGAGGAGGAAGAAAGGAGAAGCACAAGCAGCTTAGCCCAGGCTGCGAGCTCCAGGGCCAGGCTGGCCAGAGGACAGTGGTTCTTCAGCTCCAGAACACAGGGTCACAGCCCCAACCTGCCCCCACGGCAAAGGAGGCACAGCCCAGTCCACATCCCATGGTACCCACATCGGCAGTTCCCGAGGGACCCAGCCTGGTGGCACCCATCTGTCCTGCAACAAAGCCCGGCAGTGAGACACCCACTGAGTCCAGAGCTTGAGGGACAGGACGGGGTTGGGAAAACCCGGGGCAGAAGCACCTGGACAGTAACTCGCATCAGACAACGGTGGGGGTAAAGATAGAGCCAGGGAGCTGTCGCGTGTTGCTGTGAGAGCGGGAAGCAGGGTTTATTTGGCAGTGAAATAAGGTCAGCTGTCCCCCAGATGAGGACAAGGTCCTGAGGGGGGGTACAGGAGCTCTACAGGCACAGGTAAGGTGCCAGGGGAAGGGGGAGAGTGACAGGTGGGGGCGGCAGCCAGCATTTCAGACAGGGAAAGGAAGTCCCCGGGGCAAGCATGGCAGCTGATTTATGCCACTAAGTGACAGCCACAAGCTTTCACTCCTAAATGAAGTGTCATGCCCTGCACGTGTGCAGAGTGCAGTGGCTCCTGAGGAGAGCTGGGAAAGCATTCCTGCTCCTTCCCATTGCAGTACTGACAAACATGATCAAAGCGGCACCTGGGCCCCTTCGAAAATGGTCTCCTGCCTCCAACCACGTCCACATCCACCTTCCTGAGCCGAGGACACAGGTTCTCCATGCCTGCAGGGAGCAGTCACATCTCCATCCATCCCTGAAGCAACCATGCTAACCAACTGCCAGCCCACAGCATGTCCAGCTGTGCCCACGTTGTGACAGTGAACTCCAGCCACGTGCGGGCACTTGACTGCTGACCTCCGCTTGCTGCCTGCGGGCAGAGCCAGGCTCTGGCACAACCCCAGGAACCAGCTCCCAGACTTTCTCTCCCCACAGCCATAAGCCCCTTATTTGCTGCTGCAGCTGGTGTTGAAGCCGTGTCAGACCCCACCAGTACAGACTGTGGCCACGCACAGCAGGGGACGTCCCCAGACACAGCTCTGCCAGTCGACATGCAGTGCTTCATCCACGCTGGATGTGAAACCCTCGAATTGTGGAGAAGACAAACAGCTCTTCCTTCTCTCAGCACTGGAGCTATCCTCCTCGCTGATATCAAGATGGCCATTTAGAATCATAGAATCACTGAGGTTGGAAGAGACCTTTAAGATCACTGAGTCCAATCACCAACCTAATGCTGCCAAAACCACCACTAAACCATGTCCCTCAGCACCACGTCTACCTGGCTTTTAAATACCTCCAGGGACAGTGATTCCACCACTGCCCTGGGCAGCCTCTTGCAATGTTTGAGAGCACTTTCCATGAAGAAGTTTTTCCTGATATCCAATCTAAACCTCCTCTGGCTCAACTTAAGGCCATTTCCTCTTGTCCTATCACTTGTTGCTGAGGAGAAGAGACCGACCCCCACCTGGCTACAACCTCCTTTTAGGGAGCTGTCGAGAGCATGAAGGTCTCCCCTCAGCCTCCTCTTCTCCAGGCTGAACAACCCCGGTTCCCTCAGCCACTTCTCACAAAACTTGTGCTCCAGAGCCCTCACCAGCTTCATCGCCCTTCTCCAGACATGCTCCAGCACCTCAATGTCTTTCTTAAGACATTTAAGACATGTCTTATGTCTTAAGACATTAAGACATATTTAGCCACAAGCAATAAGAGCAGACCTATGAACGTAAGAACAGCGGTGGCACGTCCGGCAGCAAAGCCTTTGGCCCACAGGAGGTGTGTTAGGGACCGGCAGCCAGCATACGGCACTCCTTCCTGGGGAGCACTTCCCTGCAGGTGAAGCAAAGACAAGGGTCCGATGACTTTTTCTGGAGAAGTCACGCTTACCCTCAAATGTTTCAAGTACCAGAAAGCAGATTTTAGTGAGCATATGGCTCACCACGGCACCCCACCACGGTTCCTGGTGTACTAGGTACCCAACTGGCCCCCGCAGGAGGCACCTGGACCTGTGTGCGAGGCCAACCGCTCTCCAGCGAGCTCCCATTGCGGGCACCAGGGATGTCCCACAAAGCGCCTCCCGAGAGCCCATTACTAACGTGCATTAACTAACAAGCACACTTGCGTACAACTCATCAGTTAAACAACTGGAGAGTGATTTGCCACCAGCGGCTAATGGAGCCCCTCTTATTTCCTGGCTATTTAACATTACACTGAAGGTTCTTGCAGTTAAATATCTGTTTCTTAAAATGGTGCCTGAAAGAGCATCTGTCAGAGAGAAGGCCAGGAAAGGCACACAGAAAAGCCCTTTATACATCTGGAAAGGTAAAGCTTCAATGATGCTGGAGATCGATTTCATATAAAGCAATATTGGGCAGAACTATGGATTTCCATTATTCCTGGGAGGGAAGAGCCCCCCACCTGCTGTACAACACAAGTGCTGTCCAGCCCCGGGGGAGGACATGTGCCGAGGTTTATCAGCAGCAGCACTGAAAGCAAACCACCTCAGCCACTCTCTGGTCCAGCTTTTGCAAGTGCTCTTTGCCCGTTTGCCCCGTTCTAAAGGTACAAAAGCGGATACTTGGCGTCAGCGAAATCCTGAGCCTTTGAGCAGCCACCGTGCAGCGGTACCTTTCCCCACTCCCCAACCCAAACACACAGCATAAATACAAAACGCTTCCCTGCCGCTCCTGGCGAACACGTTGTGCTTCCCTAAGGTCAAAGTACAAATGCAATATCCTGGTTTCTCCACCTGCACAGCAGAGAGAACAGCCATCCCCTCTGCAAAAGGCTGGACGCATTAGAAGGGAAAAGCAGTAATGAGGTCCATCAGCCCGGAATATATTTTTGTCTTGCTTTAAATGTGTCGGTCTCATACGCGCATGCAACATCGACAAGGCTTTTCACTTTCCCTACAAGAAAAAACAAAGATTAACCACAAACGGAAAATAGCTGGATCTCAGTTTTCTGCTTGCCTCCTTTAACACCTAACAGCAGCTCTACAAGAAAACACTAACGCAGCTGCAAATTAATTTGCCCCATGAGGGCAACTTCATTGAGAACAGTTTCCTAGCAGGAACTACGCTGCCCTTCCGAGGACGGGGAAACCCTGGGCAGCGAGCGCACAGCTACACAAAGCCTGCCGGCGGTTGGTAGCTGCTTCCTTTCACACTGCGTCCCGGTGCTCCTAACAGGTAAGTCCTGCCCACAGAATGAGTCTGAGCAAGGCAGAAAAATGTTTCACTCTAAGTATTTTAGCTATTCACTCACATTATGCAATATATCAACGAATTCAGTGATATTCAAAGCAGAAAGGTGATCGGTCCTCAGACATACTAATAAATTGCAGGCTCAAGAAACCACCCCATCATTTATTAAAGTAATCAAGACAAAATAGGTTGTAAGAAATAAGGTTGTCCTAGCTGCCTGGCTAAAAGTAAACAGGAATCATGACACACACTCATTATTGCATTTTCTTCTGGCTGTGCAGACTAGGTTCTTCCTTTCGTTAAAGCAATTGGCTAAATGAACAGGAAAGAACATAACCTAGGCAACAGCTGGGCTGCCAGGTGCTGCCTCTGTCGCTTAGTTTCTGATCTTCTCCATCAGTAACCTTAAAAGCATTAACGGTACTTATGGGATTTCTTTTTACTCTCCCAGCTACACCCGAACACTTTAATAGTAAGACACTTCACTGCACTTGAGATGCTCACCCATAACTCCTATAATATTACTGCTTTAAAATACAGCATTTATTAGCACGGTGCGCAACAGGTATCATTTCTATGAGAAAAAAATATAAAGCCAAGGCTCCCAGCTCTGTCCCTAAACCTGTTGCTTCTACTGTTAATTCACCTTTGATTTCTCCTTAGTGTGGGGATTTTGACAAGGTGGACCAGAATATTACTACAATAAGAAAACAGCTATAGCAGCCCTCCGGCAATTTTGCTCAGCTAAGACTGTAGTTTGCCACAACTCAGCTACAGTCATACAACCGAAGTTCCACTGGCTTTAAAGGGTGTATGTCACTCATGCAGGAAGAGGCCAAACTGCACGGAAGTTATAGTCAGATTACTTAACCATCACAAAGAACTGACAACAGTAGCCACAGATGAAAATTAATCAAGATATTTAATACAGTGCAATCCATAGTAGTTTCTTAATTAAAATAATTGTGTGCATGTATCTGAACGGGTTATCAATTATCACAAAAAAAGCAATAAACATTGTAGTGCTATGTAGAAAAATGTACAACTGAAATTTAAATCTTCCCTATTTCCAAGATAGCATTTGTCAATTGCAAATCATTATCACCAATTAAAATGGGAATAGTGACTACATTGTTGCGGTGACAAACACAAGGCTGGCCACACATCAGTCGAGGGATATAAATATAACTTGCAAAGAACTAAAAACCTAAAGCATTCTTGCATCTAAAGACAATAAGAAGCCGATGGTGGCTTACGATTTTTCCTGGTTTTAAATGCCTTACAAGACTTCTAGACACACTAAAACTGACTTAAAATTACAGAGTGTTTTTCAGCTTATTTCAATTCAATATGGCCCAAACTTTTGAAGATGAAGATCCAGCAGTGGCAGTAGCACAGTCCAAAAGCTGAATGTTTGATTTTGCAAATACCTTTTTACAGAAATTCAACCATATAAACCGCAGGCAATTCCCCCTGCTCCCCCTTCTTTCCTTCGGGCAGACCATGCTATGCAGAAAACAGCAATGCAGTTCCCATTGCTTTGGGTTAAAATTAAAGATAAAGACATTTTGCTTATGCTTTCTTCTCAACACAACACATTTGCACCCAGAATAGGTAACCAAAGTCTTTTTCCAGCCAGTTACTGCTGTGGTTACATGGTTCCTGCCCAAGCTTCCAGCTCTTTCATGTCATCATCCTCTTCTTCCTCTTTCTTCTTGGCTGCAAAATATTAAAAGAAAACAAATGAGTGGGAATCTTGACAGAATCCTGTCTCGATTCTTTGCAGGAGGGAAGCCTCTGTGCCACTGACCTAACCAATAAATGAAGCATCACATGCCACTAGAGGAAAAGAAATACACAAGACCTTTTTGAACTGAAGGTGCCTTCTGAAAAAGCCAGAATGGGTTAAAGTTACTGATCTTACCACTTTAAGCGGAAAGAGACAACAGCTCACACAGGAAGAATGCAAACGTGCGTGAAGGTTCAGATGTGTACACCAAGGGTGCGTATCGTTTCCCATAATCACCAAGCCTCCAAGCAGAAGACCCCAAGTTTTCAGCTCCTTGTCTGACATCTCCAGTATAACAGTCTCTCCCCTAACAAACAAATCCCTTATTCCATCATTAAGTCCTCAAAGGGCAACAAACAAGGCTACTGTGTTTTCATCTAGCCAGGTACAGAATTTGGAGAGCTCCAGCTCCTGTGTCAGTTCAAGCTCCTGAAGAGCTAACCCGCACCGGGTACCGGCTCCTCCCCTCCTCTTGCCACGCTCACTAGTAGCTGGTTGGATGTGGACATCAAGCAGCAGCCTACACGCTGCCCTGCTACCGTTTCTGGTCCTTCCAGGGGAGCAAATGCTGCTATTTGTCCTAACATGACAAGTCCAGTTTCTGGGATGAGAACCATTAACTCAGAAAAAAGGCTTTAACCCAGAAATAGCTGCAACAATTTTGGAAAATACCAAAAAAAATACGTCATTTCCTCAGACAGTGTTTTCGGTCTAAACGGGGGGGGAAAAAAAGAGTCAAATGATTCATACTCAAAACGGTTTGTGTCATTCCAAATTTACGTATGAAAGGGCTGAGTCAGCTTTAAGCCAAACTCAACACCTATCAATTTGTACAAGTTTGGAATTTGTTTTCCTAACTTAAGCTCTTCCAGTCTCCGTTAAACAAAAACAGCTTTTGCCTGAATTTCTTCTGACATCAATTTAGCTGACAGGCAATAGCAAAAAATTTCTCATTCAGACTGATTAAGTCAAAATCCAGACAGCTCCTGAGAACCGGCAAAGCCGGAAAGCTCACGCCTATTTTCCATTCAATGAATAAAAAGGAGGTAATAAGAGTCAGCTCTACCGCAGAAGACACGTTAATTATTTCCACAAGATACATTAACCATGTACCCGCATTGTCAGGTAGTCGCTTTGAAAGTCCGACCCATGATGACTAGAAGTAAACTTTTAATCCCAGTGTATATTAAGTCAGTTTTAAGTGAAAAACAATTTAAGTTAAAAAAAACCCAAAACATACAAAATCCCCACCCACCACCACCCCAGAATGCCCAGGTTTCCCAAATGCTGGTCTTGGAGGCAGTTTTATTTAAGTAGCATGCCATTTAAATACATTAATGGAATTCTAATCTCCATCCAAAAGCAGCTTAAAATAAATCCTATAAAACACTGAGTTTTTACACTAATGGTTTTTACTACAAAAAACATTCATTTTTAAAATTATTTTTATTATTTTAGGAAGTGCTATGTCTACATAAGTCTTATGCTGTATGGTTACTTAAATCTGTGCACAATTACAATGCCACTGACTAGTGTGCAGTCACTGCCACCTAATATAACGCAGAAAGTATATTTGGGTTCAAGTCAGTATGTTTTAAAGTCCCTGCCCAAAGAATATTTAGAGAACAAACCTCATTAAATCAGCTAGGAAATAAAAAGGAAACACACACGTTTATTTAAACTGTTTCTCCTCCTGTTGGATCTGAATCTAGATAAAGTCTCAGATTGAAGATACTTTGCTATAACTTGCTCCCCTCTCATCAACACTTGTCAGCAATTCTGCCTAGCAAAACAGAACTACAAAATCAGTTATGTCAAAATAAAAGAACTATAATGCACAAGGAGCAAACTTCATTGCATGCCACCTAAAGCAGAACCTCGGTGTTTGGCAGTATCTGCTGCTTCCCAGGTCCTCTTAAGCCTGGAAAGGCAGCAAGATAATTATAGATACACTGACCAAGTGGGACTATTTTCATCCTCTAGTTTTTGGACCTTTTTTTCCTAAGTAAGTCCATGAAATAGAGGTGCAAAGTCTACAATTTATTCATAATACATTAAGGAAGATTCAGCAAAATAGTCTAGTAAAGATTCATATCCCATTAATGCATGCCAGAGGTATTCCAACTCAACTATATTTCACGAGGTATCACTTCTAGTTCATCAAAGAGTGATTGGTTCAGATTTAACAGCAGCTTTGAACTGTCTGTGTAAATAGGAACATTTCTTGCCCGTTCTCCACATAAAATCATTACACTAACTAAACTTTCCCAGATATACGTGCTCTAAGACTGGGGTGACCCTAAGTGTGGTACTGTCTGGCTTGAGTACCTGCAAACCTCAGAGGAGGCAACAGCTGTCCCCAGAGAGCTGTCCTCTGGGCTTAGTTCCTCCCAAAAGGCAGAAAAGCTGGGATCAAATTAAAAAACAACGCAGCAGCAAGGAAGCATGGTTTAATGTGGGTATCTGAACAAGCCTGGGACTAATTCCAAGAGGTAATTTACTCTCCACTTCCCTTTACAGCCTTGGTATGTTTGTCAAGATTACTCTGCTGTTGGTCCAGCAGCAAGCCGTAGAAGGTTTTTACGTTTCNGTGGGCAAAAAAAAAAAGACTTTAAGTCATATTTATTAGCAAACAGATTTAGGTGGTAAAGAAAATAGCTTAAAGGCATAGGATCAGAGCAAACTCAAGAGATGAGCAGTCTGAATCTTCATCTGAATTCCTGTATGTGATCTCTTGGAGGGTGAGGAGGGTGGGGAAAGCAGTGAAGAGAAGTAGTCTAAGTCCCAACATTCTCAGATCAGGCCATCCAGACCATTCTCAGCATAAAGTCAGGGTCACAGCTGCTGCATACACTGGTAGAACAGCCAGCAGCAAGTTCTAGGACAGATTTTATATCCTAGTGCTACACTAGACACATGCAATACGCAGATCTTAAAAGAAAGATCTCATANTCAGACTGATTAAGTCAAAATCCAGACAGCTCCTGAGAACCGGCAAAGCCGGAAAGCTCACGCCTATTTTCCATTCAATGAATAAAAAGGAGGTAATAAGAGTCAGCTCTACCGCAGAAGACACGTTAATTATTTCCACAAGATACATTAACCATGTACCCGCATTGTCAGGTAGTCGCTTTGAAAGTCCGACCCATGATGACTAGAAGTAAACTTTTAATCCCAGTGTATATTAAGTCAGTTTTAAGTGAAAAACAATTTAAGTTAAAAAAAACCCAAAACATACAAAATCCCCACCCACCACCACCCCAGAATGCCCAGGTTTCCCAAATGCTGGTCTTGGAGGCAGTTTTATTTAAGTAGCATGCCATTTAAATACATTAATGGAATTCTAATCTCCATCCAAAAGCAGCTTAAAATAAATCCTATAAAACACTGAGTTTTTACACTAATGGTTTTTACTACAAAAAACATTCATTTTTAAAATTATTTTTATTATTTTAGGAAGTGCTATGTCTACATAAGTCTTATGCTGTATGGTTACTTAAATCTGTGCACAATTACAATGCCACTGACTAGTGTGCAGTCACTGCCACCTAATATAACGCAGAAAGTATATTTGGGTTCAAGTCAGTATGTTTTAAAGTCCCTGCCCAAAGAATATTTAGAGAACAAACCTCATTAAATCAGCTAGGAAATAAAAAGGAAACACACACGTTTATTTAAACTGTTTCTCCTCCTGTTGGATCTGAATCTAGATAAAGTCTCAGATTGAAGATACTTTGCTATAACTTGCTCCCCTCTCATCAACACTTGTCAGCAATTCTGCCTAGCAAAACAGAACTACAAAATCAGTTATGTCAAAATAAAAGAACTATAATGCACAAGGAGCAAACTTCATTGCATGCCACCTAAAGCAGAACCTCGGTGTTTGGCAGTATCTGCTGCTTCCCAGGTCCTCTTAAGCCTGGAAAGGCAGCAAGATAATTATAGATACACTGACCAAGTGGGACTATTTTCATCCTCTAGTTTTTGGACCTTTTTTTCCTAAGTAAGTCCATGAAATAGAGGTGCAAAGTCTACAATTTATTCATAATACATTAAGGAAGATTCAGCAAAATAGTCTAGTAAAGATTCATATCCCATTAATGCATGCCAGAGGTATTCCAACTCAACTATATTTCACGAGGTATCACTTCTAGTTCATCAAAGAGTGATTGGTTCAGATTTAACAGCAGCTTTGAACTGTCTGTGTAAATAGGAACATTTCTTGCCCGTTCTCCACATAAAATCATTACACTAACTAAACTTTCCCAGATATACGTGCTCTAAGACTGGGGTGACCCTAAGTGTGGTACTGTCTGGCTTGAGTACCTGCAAACCTCAGAGGAGGCAACAGCTGTCCCCAGAGAGCTGTCCTCTGGGCTTAGTTCCTCCCAAAAGGCAGAAAAGCTGGGATCAAATTAAAAAACAACGCAGCAGCAAGGAAGCATGGTTTAATGTGGGTATCTGAACAAGCCTGGGACTAATTCCAAGAGGTAATTTACTCTCCACTTCCCTTTACAGCCTTGGTATGTTTGTCAAGATTACTCTGCTGTTGGTCCAGCAGCAAGCCGTAGAAGGTTTTTACGTTTCTCCACATCTTCACTCTACCCTGAGTGTCATCCACGCTGTAGATAAACTGTTAGGGCTAGAACAGATAATTACCGTTCCTGCGATAGCTATTAATTTTCGTGGTTCTTATGAAAGGCAGGTTACCCCTACAGAGAAACGGCACTAGATGTAATTTGTGATTCATGAAGCAATTTCAAGAAAACGTCTGTGCTGCCTGCAGCTAGATCTCTCAAATCTGAGGAGCTTGCAGTTAAATAAGCATACTTTTTAACAATCTAAGATGTTTCTGGTAATGGTCCATACATACCTGGCTTTGACGGTATTGATATTGAGGGCACATTTGGTAGTGGTACTGTCTCGGGACCACTTATTTCCAGCNATACGCAGATCTTAAAAGAAAGATCTCATATGAGTCAGCATCCCTGGAGGTATTTAAAAGACGTGTAGACGTGGCGCTTAGGGACATGGTTTAGGTGTGGACTTTGTAGTGTTAGGTTAACGGTTGGACTCAATAGTCTTAAGGGTCTTTTCCAACCTAAATGATTCTATGATTTTACAATATAAACCAAGGTAAATTTAAAGCATACCTCATCAAATTCTTCCCCAAATCCTACTGGCTTTGAGATGGCTGTTGAAATCTCATCTGCCAGCTCTTGCTGTTCTGCAATGTCCTGCATTAATTCATCTACTTTATCAATATCCCTGTAAAAGAAAGGAAAGAGTTCAATATAATCAGGCACTTTCCCAAACAATGCTTAAGACTGTATTTCTTGGTTTCTGTAGAAATGTCGCACCATGGTGACATTTTACAAGGTCCTTTTCCAAAATACACTTTGCATGCAAGTCTGAATTTCATCCCCCCAGTCTCAGCAAAATTATGCATGTGTTTTTTACTTTTCCCTAAAAGCTTAGCTCACAGCTGTTATATACAGAGACTTCATATGAAGAGGTTTTGTTCTGCATTACTAGTATTAATAATAATTTGGTCTGTTCCCTGATCCAGCATTATTACATTACATCTACAATATTTGCTTTTGGAGCAAGTACAACATTCCCATAATGCAGTTTACCTTTAATGATTGCTACACGCACAAACTCCACCGCACAGAAAGACGTTTAAGTCTCCCCTTGAGGCTTAAAATTCTTGCTGCTACTAGGTGGATCTGTAACTGGTCCACCTTCCCATTTGCTTTAGACTCAACTGGTGCCAGCCTTCTTTTGGACAAAGGCAGCGGCTGTGTGCCGTATAAAATGGTGGCAAACTGAGAAAGCATCCGATACTTGTGCATTTTGCTCAATATGAAAGTATATAGAGTATTTAGTTTAATTTAAATGATAGCCTTTTAAAAGAAGATTTTGCTACTCTAGCTCTACATTCGGTTATGAAACACCCAGCATTTAGCAGATCAAACTAATAACAAAGTAAAGATCCTACGGAAAGATGCAGAAAGTAACTTACATGTTGTCATGAGCAGCTTTCATAGCTTTAGCAGCAAAACCCATGTTCTTAAGCACTTCAGTGTTAGTGTTGGCATTCTCAAGGGCTTCCCTCTGAAATTCAATTGTTGATAACGTGCCATCTATCTGTGCAAGCTGCTTCTCGTACCTCTTCTTACGCTTTAGGGCCTGAAGAGCAGCTGAACAACAAAGAAAACAGTAGGATTTGTGAGATTTGTGCCTGAAACAGCCATTCACATTTTGTACCAAATGCCACTTGGTATACAGAAATATTTAGCACCTTCTATTTTTTCTCGTCCACTTTTCTTCCTCGATAAATGAAGTTGCCTCACCCTTGTGTTTTCTGCCTTCAACAAAATTGTTTAAAGGTGGCCAGATGCTTACTGTCCATCCCCTGCCACAAGAAGGATGCAAGCCAAGAAGCGACTTGAGGGTCAGTAGTCCAGTCACTCATAACACACCACAAACCAGAGACTACGCTACAACAAACAGGAGGCTTCAACATGCAAGCCGATCCACTTAAAGCCACCTTTGTTCAGCATCACCCCTAATACACGATGGCACAGTTCTTGGTGCAGCTCCTGTCAGAGGTTACGATGCTGCTGCAGGGTCCCTACCAGCCAGCTGAGCTCCTCTGCAGCTGCTGGGAGAAGCAGCTCATTCAAACATAAAGCAAGACAGCTTTGCTACTTAATGCTGTGAAATACACGTATTTGTATACATATAGAAATATTTATATATAAATAAGTTTTGTGCATGTTTTGTATTCCTTCTACTACAGGGTACTGTCCACACAAGTCTCTACTGAGACATGAGAAAAGAGACACCATCACCTAAACTGGTTTGAGCAATTTGCTGCTTGTAAGCACCTGTCCAATGCCTGCTCGTTGCAAGAGGAGCCCACCCATGACAGCCCCAACATGGAGCTCCACACCCACGTGGATCACCCCATGGAGGAGGACTGGTCCAACTCGCTGCACAGCTAAGCTTCTCCAGCCCCTTCTGCAACGCTCAGCTCCACCCCATCCAGACAGGTATGCACCCAACTGGTGACAACAGTCAACAGCCAGCTCTTCCCAAGACACCCGGACAGACAACAGACCAGTGCACGTTCGTTCCTGAACACTGATAGTGAACACAAACTAGATTTACATATAATCTTGACTGTACGTGGCTGAAAGTTTTGGCTGGAGCTGCAATGTGGGCAAAACCTACCAAGCCCTGAGCGCGCCGGCTGACGAACAAAGGCGAGGTATCACAGGGAGTAAGACCTATGACTAGAGCCGCCCTTCATGGCATTTCTGCTTCCCCTCCTGATAGAAACAGATTTGTCCACTGCATGACAGACCTGGCCATACAATAGACCCATCTACTTTAAATACACAGCTTGAACACACGCTGCTGTCCCAAGAGCCTTATTCTTGGTTTCTGAACTCGGCCACGTGCACACTTCATTTCTTCAATGCTCCGATCTGTGTGACACTCATAGCAGAAAACTGTTAACATGACACAGGATCAGCTCCGCCAGTACAGCTGATGCAAGCGTACCACACACTGAACAGGCACTCTGCTAAAAATCAGCATCCTGGACCTCCCAACAGATCTGTCACAAGCACTAGGAATGGTGGCAAATAAAGACTTTAAATCTTTAAGATGTTATTTATTTATGTTTATTAAGATGTCCAGCTCTGGAGCCCCCAACAGAAGGAGGACATGGACCTGCTGGAGGGGGTCCAGAGGAGGCCATGAAGATGAATGAGGGCTGGAGCAGCTCTCCTACAAGGACAGGCTGAGAGAGCTGGGGTTGTTCAGTCTGGAGAACGGAAGGCTCCGGGGAGACCTTAGAGCAGCTTTCCAGTATCTCAAGGGGGCCTACCAGAAAGCTGGAGAGGGACTTTTTACAAGGGCGTGTCGTGATAGGGCGAGGGGTGATGGCTTCAAACTGAAAGAGGGGAGATTTAAATTAGATCTCAGGAAGAAATTTTTCACCCTGAGGGTGGTGAGACACTGGCCCAGGTTGCCCAGAGAAGCTGTGGCTGCCCCATCCCTGGAGGTGTTCAAGGCCAGGTTGGATGGGGCTTTGAGCAACCTGGTCTAGTGGGAGGTGTCCCTGCCCATGGCCAGGGGGGCTGGAACTAGACGATCTTTAAGGTCCCTTCCAACCTAAACCATTCTGTGATTCTATGATTCTGTTTCAAACCTTTGCGGACCTGTTCATGATTCCACAGCAGATTGGGGACGGGGGAAGTGGGGGACAAGGAGTAGGAAATCCTGACAGCAGACAGCTTCCCTTATCTCCCCTATTACAGGGAGGATAATTTTGTGACATGATGAGTATGTTCCTGCAACAGGGGCAAAAAAGCTCCTCTCCCAAAAGCAGATTAAGCCTGCAGACACCCCACACATTTTGTCAGACGCCAGCTTGAGAAGCTTGACAGCCCTGCAAGATAACGTCCTGGTAACCAAAAGCCCTACGTATACTTTCAGTTCTACAATTGGTTATGAATATGTTGTATTTGACTACTTTCAAATTATGCTAATGTATTAGAGAATAAAAAAGTACTTTGTGAAGGTATTGCTAAGGTTGCCAAGCACACCAAGTATCACAGGTTGATTTAGTAGAAGTGATCAGAAACACAAAGGTACAGGTCACCTCGACTCTTCCAACACAAGCCCAAGACCAAAAACAAGCCCCCTTTCAGTCCAACGACCAGTAAATCCCCCCCACTACTTTGGGGCCAGTCCAACATCCATTCCTGTTTGAGAGGAGTGGGCACAGGATTGGGTTCTCCTGTGACACAAAGGACAATGTCTGCTCTGCAGAATCAAACACAACGCAAATATCACCTGAAACATTCCAGCTTTATGCCAGATCATAAAGTGATGAGCAACACATGACTGGTATATTTAGTCTGGTTAATTTTGTGCTAATGGTTTAATTAAGGATATATAAAGTTTTCTTACTCAGAAAGATAAAACAGTTAATAGGCTGTGTTTATATAGCGACAGATGCTGGGAAAGTGTCAGACAGTTACAGGAGATTCTTTATTGAGGATCTTGTGCATCATGGAGAATTACTGGCAAAACCAGAGATTTTATAACCATTATACAAATCCAAGTAAAGTACTACATTTACATACAGTTGCCCACTATAGCTTTCTCTGAGAATAGCTACAGTTTATCTACTTTTCCTGCCTAGGTGCTTTTGAAACAAGCTGCCCAGACACCAAACGTTGCAATCATCATTGTAAAAGAGCTCGCAATCATAAGTTTTTACCAGGACTGTTGGGTAACCCTACCCCTCCTCTTCCCACACACGCCAGTTCAGTGGACCACAGCTGCACTCCCCGGCCTCCACTCTGTTTTATAAATCCTTTCCTTGATTAACTTCTCACTTCTGTACACAAATCAAGGCTCCCGCTTTTACAAACGCAATGCACATCATCTTCCAGCTTGCAGAACTGAGCAGGGCTCCCCCCACAAGACCTGGAAGACGGCACACATCTCCCACCCAGGTTCGGGCTGCAGCACTGTCACCTGCCGCGTTACTGCTGAACCTCCTCGCGGTCCCGATGGTCTCTCAGCCAAGCATCCACCAGGCTCAGACTGGCTATGATCTGCCTGGCACGCAGATCCCTGCCTAGGAACAAGAATAGAAACACGTTCGTTTTAAAACTTGCCTTGTTTCAAGTGAAAACTTAAAATGGATTTGTGGTATTTTCTAGGAACGTTTCCAACTCCTTCGGACCAAGAGTGGCCAAGGAAGATATTTATATTTTCCCCTCTCTCCAGTAAGGCCAAGGCAAGGACAAAGTGTCTCCTGGCCACAGTGCCCACCCGTACCTACTCGAAGACTAACTAGTAGAAATTCCTATTCCAGTAGCCTGAAAGGAATTGCTGGGACTGTGTATCAGTCCTTATAAACACAGGGCCATGCACAAAGCTTCTGTGCCAGGACAGTTCAGCATAAATAATTAGCACAGGTCGATTAACATCAAAGTGATAAATCAGTTTCTGCAATGAAAAAAAATCTTACACAAGAGACTGCAATTTTTTGCAGCTAGAAGCACTAAGGAATGTAGAACAAGGTATTCAGTGCCTCAAATTAGTATCACCACAACAATTTATTTTCATCTGTGTTTCCTTGTTTAACTATCTTCTGATGTAAAGTCCTTGTTTATAACTAGAAGGTTTTATTAAGCTGAAAAAATAAGAAAATACCAATTTAATTTAGGTCACTCACATTCATTTCATCCTGCAAGTTTTGGCAAAGCATTTCCCATATTCCTCCCCCCACAGAAGAGGATTTGCACTTTACATTCAGGAGTCTCCTTGTTGCAATTAGTGGCGCAGCCCTTTGTTGCAATTATCAGTGTCCCTTCCACAGATGTGCCCGTGTCCGGATGCAAACACCACTTGGAGAAGGCTGGGTGCCGGCGCTCCCGCACGTCCGCCCTCTACACAGCTTGGTAGAGACCGCTAGGGTCCGGTGCAGACTCTTCTACGCTTGATCAGTCTCAGCTACAAAAACAGATCACTAACTCACCAGTTCTCTGCATCTGATTTCATTTCTTTCAAGAGAAATACTTAAAATCATGTTTGCTTGTTTAAGACCATTACAGGTAGGTTGATTTTCCATCTCTCGGGACCCACTTCTCAATTTTCAGATATTTCTGGAGGAGCACACCACATCAATACCCACAGCTCAGAGGTCACAAGGAGTCTCTACAGTATAGGTCCCTTTGGAAGCAAAAATGAGAGCCCGGCTTATCCAGCCGGGCACAGGCAAGAGGGAAGAGCCACAAATTCCTGCTTGAAATGCAGGACCTGCAACAGTCTTTGCTAGTGCAAATAATGGCTCTGCAAATTTTCCCTTTGTTGCTCTCATACTTTACAGAGCCGCAGTATCTGATGGAGGTATAGATCCGAGGGGGTGATTCTGTTCTGATCTACAGCTACTTTACCTCTGCTCTCCTATTTAGGTATCGATTTCTGAAAACTGATGAGCAGTTCTAATACTTTTTTCCTACGTAACAGTCTTTACCATCTGCATAAATACCTACTACAATCATACATACTGCTAGAGTAATATATTTTTATGAAGGTTTTCATTGAAGTCACAGCTATGAATACTTAATATGTAGGGAATGATATTGGCTCTTTTTCTCAAAAAAAAACCAACCTGATTCCATAATTTGAAGTAAGTATAAAAAAGAGACAGTAGGCTAGATATATGTCCTTTAGCATCACGTTATTTTATACACGTGCAAGAAACAGATGTGTGTTTGAAATCAAAGTGTATCACAGCCCATCTTTGCTCTTCATGAAGACTGCTACCACATTAGGCAGCCGTGGAGGAGGCAGTCCTCAGGACCCACACCCCTAATTATGCCTTTACTGCTTCCAAGATAGTAATTACATAGGCAGGCAATGTAAATTAATACTTTGCTTTAATTGCTGTGGAACTGCTTCAGCAGGACCCGTAACCATGTATTCATTTTACAGCATTTCTTCTCTAATGTAGCCTGACAGACTTTGCTGACAACCCAGAACCTGTTGCTAGAGAGATCACCAGCACATTTTTCTGGAAACTGCTGATTCAGGTTTTCCAACAGTGCAACAATTTCCTTTTCTTAAAGTAAAAAGCCATAGAAGATTACAAGATCACTGGATCAGACTCTCACAGCAGCTTCTGCAAAATGCCTGATATTCAGAGGCTCGAAACAAATCAAGACTGATGCCTGCTCTCACCATGTTGTGGCTGTGTATTACTCACGGAAATATCTGCCTTTATACAGGATAAAGCACAGAAAGATACCGACTATGATCTCTGCACGTTACCAATTACCTCAGCACAGCCGGTAAGCCCGGCGCGTTGCAGGCAGTGAGTACAGAGCAAGGCGCAGCTCTCGCAGCATCACTCAGCGTGACGTTGCTCTCGCACAGAGCTGAAGGAAACCACTCCGCGCAAAAACCTCCCCACTCCTAGGCACGGGACTTGCAACGAAGGATGCCAGAACAGGCACAGAAAGACGACAGGCAGCGTCCCTGATCAGCACTCGCTGTCCCATGAGTGGCCGTCCCTCGGTGAGAAGTGACTTTCCACTCAATCGCTCACGAACACCCTAACTTTCTCCTCCCAGAGCATCGCCCTTTGGGTGAGCATTAACTTACTCTTGAAATATCCCTATTACATATAAAAACAGTAGTACCAGTTCAAATTGCTGGCTGGTTTAGGAGGGGAATTTTTTCCTTGCCCTCCCCCTCTCCCCCCTTTTTTTTTCCTCCTCTTTTTTAAACTCAAATCTCCCATAGGCTGCACACAAGGAAAAGTTGCTGAACCATTTTACAAGAACAAACGGACAGATTACCCTCCCGACCTGCTAAACAGCCGTGAATTAGATAAACCGCTGGGAGAAAGCTACTGGTAGACTTGAATGTTATCTTAAACTTTTTTTTTTTTTTTGAAATAGTAAATTCTAAGACAACCTTCACTTAATGTATCAATGCAGACCCAACCATAGCAAAAATACTTGATCATTACATGGGAAGTTAGTTTTCACAAGACCACAGCAAGAATGTGCCAATAAACACTCAGACAACTTCTACGACCCACACCTTACCCTTAATAAGTGCAGTCTGTATTTGAGCTTCTAAGTCCAATGTGCATAATGAATTGCATGCACTTAAAATATCCTCTAAAAAAAAATAACAGCAGATAACAAAACTTAGTTGTACTTTATTTGAATTTTAGTAAAATTTTCAGCAGATTACATAAACAGGTATGCACTGGGGAAAAAGCAGTCACATATATTATTACAACTAAATGAAAGGTAGTACATTTAAAACTAACTGGCTGATTCCTGCCATCCATTAGGAGACGGTGAGCAGGCTCAAAATTATCTTCTCCATATGACACTTTGATATATCCATTGCCTTTATTATCAGCTATGACTGGACACTGGAGCCAGGTTTTATTCATAAAGGTTTCACCACAGCGCTCTGACCAGTTAAAACTGATATAAATAGTTCATGACCTCTTCCATTGGCACAGTTAAATAAAATGTCTCAGTGTTAATGAGCATCGGCCTCTAATCTCTGAGGTTTATTTTTGCACAGAAGTACTCACAAAGTTAGCTTCCAGAAAGGAGGGCAAGAGCAGTAAAATAGCAGCTGAGCCAAAAGCAGTCAGACCTGGACTGACTGAAGCAATTACTTGAATGTAAAAACGTGTATAAAAGTACGCCTGAAGAACATTTTACAGCCTTTTAAAAAAAAACTCAAACTTCTTAACACATAAAAAAGCCATTCCTTCCTTTGGTTTTTGGGGGTTGGTTTGCTTGTTTTTCAGTCTTCAATTGATGAATTGCAAAAGTCTATTTTTAATTTCCTATTTATTTGAATTTCTGTGACAGCCCCCTTAGAAATTCCAGCAGGAGTTTTACACTCAGGATTTGAGCCCAGTGAATAATGAGAAGCCAAGGGTTTCATTATTACGCCTACTACGGCAGCAGCCAGCCCTCCAACACAACTGATAAGCAGGAACTCACATTATGGTTTTCAGCCACTACTTCTTCTAATGAACACTCGAAAGGGAAAAGAGTCATTTAGCCAGACTATCCTCCTCTGTCAACACGCACAGTCTGAGAAGCATGACTGCTCATCCAAGTAATTTTTCTTTGTTCTTAAAAAATGCTATCTATAAGAATTTAATTTTATGTATTTTAAAGTATTTCAACCTGTATATAAACAATGTTTATTTTCTTTGCAACATTTACAGCAGTTTGTTAATGAAACAAGAAAAACGTTCACCGTAATAAGAAGTTACCAGGATAATAAAAATACAATCTTACTACACAGTACCACATTCAGAGAGGAAAAATTACCTATGTACATGCCAGTGATTTCGTTAAAAATCAACAGCCCTCCTGCAAATAAGTACTGCTTACATACTTGTAGGACAAGTAGTGTTAATGGGTTATTTATGCAGATACCAATTCTACCAAATTAATGCTTTTAAATATCATTAATAGAAAAATATAGATTAGTAGATAAAAACCAAGGAAGAACTTAAGACTCCTTTTTCTACATACTTGCAACTCCAAATTTTGCTAGCAAAAACACTTCTCCACTTGAGAAGAGCGGGAGGACCAGTTACTTCAAACAGCGCTGAAAACTACTGGGAATACAATTCAAGAGTTTCCCCGAATTCAAAACCACATTTGTATCAAGGGCCGCACATTTGTAAACCCAGGGAATTTGTCCCGACTGGTGGCTCACAAGGCACGTGTTTCCTGCCCATCCAACTCCTACCTCTGCAAAAATCTGCTAAAAATCACACATATACCTAGAACAAACAGGCTTCTCATCCAGAGGATGACACATAGGTTAATAGCTCTGATTAAATTATTTTTCCCCTCAACTGCAGTAATCTCACATATAATTCTTACATTCTCTCTGGCAAACAAGAGAAGAAATGGCAGCAGCAGAGATACCACTGCAAAAGGTCACCAGATGTATTAATATGGGATGTAAGAGTAATACAGCAGCCTCAAAAATAATGTACACCAAATGACGGTCACGTCAAAATAAATCGTGCAAGATAGCTGCAGAGGAGCTTCCCAAATGGGGGTCTCTTGGCCCTTCTAGTAGAAAGCCCAGACCCTAGAAATGACTGAGGTTATCAACTTAATACTGGGTGAATGTCTTGCACATTATATTGAGTATCCATCTATAATTTGCTCAGAAAGGAGCATCATTATTTTTGCTGCCTCTGGAAATACCATTCCATCTTCCTGGCACTTGCCTCAGCAGCAAATTTAATCACCAACAACATCCTCGCTGTCCTTGAAATGGGATAAACAAGAGGCACTAGTAGATGTAAGAAGTCATTGGCTGCCTTGCCTGCAGTAGAGTAGCTTCATCTTGGGTTGCAACTACTCATCTCTCATTCTATTGAGAATTAGCAAACTGCCTACAATATCCTAAAAGAAATTCCTGAAAAGAGAAAAGGTAATTCAAAGCAATTCACAAAATATCCTCCAGTGCTACAAACAGATAAAAAGGTAGCTATAAATCCAATAGCGATAAATCCCACTACAGTCTTACCAAACTTCTTTCACACCATTGAGTTCATGCCTTCTGCAGGGATGCACTAGTTCAAGAAACTGTTAACCAGCTGGAGAATATTCACGTTGGCTCAAACTTAACCCAGTATAAAGGCATCCAGGCAATATCTTGCCACCACAGATCTGCCGCACATGCCAAGGAATGTTCGTCCCAGACCAGGTGAGTCTTACAAAGATGCAGAAGCCGATGACTCTTAATTGTCTATTCGGGGTATTTCCAAAACCTTTCAGGGTATTTCCAAAACCATGTAACTACTCTAGAGGTACCAGCTAGAGAGCATCCTTGACTTGCACGCTCCTGCACCTGTTTTGGTGCTGTGTCCAGTTCTGGGAATACCTCCTGCCCCTCCTGTGCTCCAGCGCAACCTTGCCCACATCCTGTATGTTTGTGAGGTTTCTCTATATGAAAAGAGACATAAAGCCTTTCAGAGACAGTACTGTACAGGCCTCATACAAAGGACCGAAGAGGAAGAAAGCAAGCACGGCCACTAAGCTGATACCTAAGCATATTCCTAACCGGTTGCCCATTAAATACCTAGCTACACCGAGCCAAGTTGACGGCACAGCACAAAGTGTCTGAGGCCCAAGAAGTCAGGTTTGATTTTAAACATCATGGTATGAAAGCAGTTGGGAGACAGAGGTACCGAAGCATGGTTAAAAATAAATTCACATCAACTCCAAGGCTAATACAGTACGAAGCAGCATGATTTCCTTTCCCATGAGGATCACCTGCTGAGATCTATGATGCCTAGAGGATACACGCAGGCCTACAAGTCGCTTTCTGCTGAACGTCTGAAGCCATTATCACACATTCCCCCCGATGCCAGGGCCTAATGTCTCCCGCATGGCTCCCAGAGAGCAGCTCGCAAAAGCTGGCAGCAGCCTCCTGTGCCTTTCTTTCAGGAGATGCTGCGCTTTTAGCGGGGAATCCTGAGCAGAGTTCAGTCTTCGTCCTCCACTTATCTTCCTGTGTCTGTCTACTAAACATCTCATAAAGCTCCCAAACCCTCTCCTCAAAGGAAGGCAACGATTCCCATCTCAGAGATGGACTGATTAAAACTACTCCAATAAAACACCCAAAGCCAGGCAGAAAATACAGGAAGGTTTCTGTCCTATCTGTATTTAAAACAAGAAGATTACAACTTCCTCTCGAGCACAGTAGTGCCAGAACATTTAGTCTATTGTGCAAGAGATTAAACTAAACAATAAGCATTCCTGGTCTAAAAATCTATAAATACACAAAGGCAGAAAAAAAAAAAAAGATAAAGAAAAAAGCATCCTGGACAACAGCAATCAAAGCTTTGATACCCGCATTACCCAGACAAGGCAGGAACCACCACTTTCATGCCGCTACCAACTGCGGTGCTGCTCAGTGCTCTGATCAGCATCGACTCGACCTTCGCACCACCAGTCGCTGATGTTGTTTCACATCCCACGGCCCAGGCGCACGGCAGCTATACGTGAAGCATAACGCACTTCCTTGTCACGCTTCCTCGTTACAAATTAGTCACAAGCACTCATTTTCATATGGAGCGCAGAAAGTGTGTTTCTGAAGGTGAGAATCCATGCTTACAATGCTATTCATTCCTGAAACTGCGAGTAATTTGCTCAGGCTGAAAGTTACAGATGGAAGCGTACTGCACGGGTGGACGCAGAAGCGGCAAGGTGAGTAACCTCCTCCTGGCCTGGCCTTCTTCAGGCAAGAGGCGGATAGCCCAGAAAGCAAGGAAGCCCTCAGCCTTGAAGTTGATTCCTCTGCCCCTTGAACATCAAGGCAATGATCCTCTGGTCAATAATCCTTTGTGAAAAAAAATCTCTAGGTGAATCTGGGACAGTTTTGTCCAAAAAACGGAAAAAATATCAACTACAGTGAGATTTGTAGCCCAAATGAGAGAACTGGGAAAGGCAGATCCCAACTACAGAGAAGCAGCCAATGGGTTTGTTCCACTCAGGAGCTGGAATGAGTCTAAGAAACACTGGACCAGCCAGTATCATCTAGGTCTAATGCTTCCAACTATTACATTAAATCTGACCTACCCTCTGGAAGGAAAGCATATTTCCCAATTTTCAGTGTTTCACTTCTTGAGATCCTGCATGTAACTGGATGATGGCAGGGGACTGCAAGGCATCTCCAAAACTGATTTACCCTAACACACGTTTCTTCTTTCCAATAAAACTAGGTATTTTCTAAGGCTGCTGGGGTAAATTATCCTCCCTTACCCTTTTAAGGTGCCCAATAACTTTGCTGTTAAAAATCTGCACCTTATTTCACATCAGAATTTTTTATATATGTAAAAGGAAATAATTATTCAGAATTCAGCAAATGTTTAAGCTTTTAGGATGAGAAAAGTATGTTCCTTAAGGACTCCTTGGGATTCTCACAGCCTGCAAATACTCTTTATAGGTTTTCTTCTTTATTTTGTGATTGCTGAAGATACCTTGTCAAAGAGAATTCCAGTGAAAAACCATGATCTTCCCCTGAATCCCTGCCAGAAATGCATCAGGTAGAGGTTCAGCTTTACAAGAACAGAACTAGCTCTTCTTAAGTATCACAAAATGTTCTTTTCTCACAGGGAAAAAACCCCAAACAACCAAATTCCCTATGCTTAACAATTATTTGTGATTAAGTCACAAAACTCAGAAGATCCCACCCTTAACTGGCCCATTTCAAGACCTTCTCTTCCTGGGGAAAGAAATAAGTGGCTGCCTGGATAATCTATCATGCGTTTTCCAGCTTTGGGCAATTATTATTAGAATGTTGCCAAGTCTAAGAATTTTGTTGAGGCTGTCATAATATTTAGCATTTCTCTTAACATCTCATCTGGTGAAGTTATGCTATTTTGAGATGTGACAATTTAAACTTTTTTCATGAAAGCTCAGATTCCAACACTAACAACTAAGGGGAAAAAAGTTGAAAACACAAACCTTTAGAAACCCAGAAGTGACAAAGCAAATAAAACAAAACATATTTATTTTCACAAAAAAAAGTTTGTACTTCTTCAGTCAACCCCTGAACACTGAACTGGCAACACTGATGTCTCTCCAGGCCAGAAGCGGATTTCATTTTTTTTAATGACAATCCCACACTCTTAGGCAGTGATTAGTTCCAGGAGCCAGGTTTAGCAATAAGCATTCTTACTGCAGCCTTCGCATCACAAGGTGATGGTGCTGCCAGAGAAGCACTTACCAGAAGAGGCTTTCTATCACTCAGTTTTCTGCCAGGACATTGCACGTGCTGAGCCCACCATGGGGGTGCTGTCAAGACATTTTAGTAAGGTACCACCTCCCGGGGAGATGCAATGACTGTGCAGAGTTCCTAGTTAGCCCATTATGAAGTTTGCTTTATATCAACTTGTTTTATTTCATAACTAACAAAAATCACCTGCAAGTTTCTGAATATCATCAGTTGATGTTCCTGTCACCCTGGCATTATCTTTCTTCTCAGTTCCCTACATCTAAGCAACCTCTGCACAGTCACCCAGAAGTAAAGATGACATCCTTAAACCTGAATAAGCTCCTGCCAAGCCATGAAAAGCACGCACTATATGGAAGTTTGGTAACTCTTAACACAGCACCACATTAGTGAAACAGCCAATATAGCCGGTCACAGCCTCATCAGAAAGGAGGACTCTAAAAAGACAGTGAAAGATGTTGCAAGTCCTTGCATGCATGGAGTAACCTGGCAACAGGCGTCCAAACGAGCTCAAGATGCAGCTACACAGCCAAATTCACTAATAGTTACTATCAGCTTAACCTCCAGGGGTCTGTGCCAGCAGGATGGTGACCACGTTACCAAGTCTCTTGGCTTACCTTGTGCATAAAGCAACTCTTGATTTCAACACGTCAGCCCTACTGGATGAGGGACTAGGGGACGGAGACCTGTTAACCTTTTATTCTGTTTTGAAGCAATTGCTGTCTGGAAAGCAGCTGCAGTGGAAGGTGGTACTGCCTGCTTATTACTCCAGATATGATCCCACAAGCGGGAATAGCACAGTCCAGGACGGACAATCACTTGTACCACTTGCTGACTTGGTTGCCCTGATCTGGGGGAAGGTAAGGAGCTGAGGAAAGAGCTGACTGCAGGAGCATAGGCTGGTGCAGGAGCTCAGAACGGGGAAGGCAGGAGTCATGGAAGTCTGTACTGAGCTCAGCCCTCACTTGCTGCATACAAGGATCAAAATGCACGTACCCTGGTTGTTTCAACAACCCCAAACTTCCATTGTTCGCTTCAAGTCAGTTGAGAGTTACAAGACAACAGCTGTCTTCATAATTATCCTATATTTGTATTAGCCCCTATAAAAATGCTTATTGGCAAGGCGTCATTTAAACGGTGAACCCAGAGGAAGCCACAGCAGACCTTTTCCAACTGGGCTTCCAACTGCAAGAACATCACAGTTCTTTGCCGCAGTCAGGCACTAAGCTTCACTAAGGGGAAACTTCTGCTCCACCTCGGCCACAGTGACCTTCTGCTGGTGGGAACATTTCGTTGCCCTCAGCACAGGCCACAAGGAAGGTCAACAGTGCCCCCAGGATCCTCACCCGCAAGATGGCCACATCCTTGCGAACAGACTTGCCTGCATCTGCCAACATCTTCAGCAACTGTAACACCGCTTCTGCTCGAAGACTCAACCAGGATGATTACGAGCAGAACTAACCTCCTTATCATCAGCTATGTGCTGCGGCCTTGGGTTGTCTGAGGGACAGAGGCCTATCAACATCTCACGTGCAGCCTACTTCGGATTCTCCAACTGCATCCTTTTTGTTTCAGGCACTTTGTGCCAGCAGTTCCAGTTTGCGGGACGCCTGGCTGCAAACTTCACGGAAAGCATATTGCAGCATGCGAGCTGCTCCAACTTTTAGCTCTGCAAAAATCACCCATTGTTAAGCGGTGTGAGAAAATGGCAAGATTTTACGTTACACCCCACTCCCCCCCCACACACACACTCTTTCAGAGCCTTGCTGGCTTCAGACGGTGAGGCCACATCCTCCCCACTCACATCCCCTGCAAAGCCTCTGGAACAAGCAGCACGTACTACCCAGAAAACCAGAAAGGGCAATGTTAGAAACTTTGGGGTTTTCCAAAACAGATGGGGATTTCACAGGGGAGAGCAAAAAGCTGCCAAAATCATCACAGTGGTCTTTTCCCAGCCAGACTCAGGGAATGCAAGCAGTGCATCCCCCAGCCTGCTGCTGCTCCCAGCAAGTGCAGGTGCCCAGGAGCAACACAGAGCACCAGGTGCAGGCAGAAGGTCCACGGTGTGCAGGCAGGAGAGGCTGGGCTACCAGAGGAAGAGACACAGAGGCACATGGGCACGCACAGCTGCGGCAGAGCTCTTGGCAAGGGCGTCCACTCAGTCCAGTAGTACGGGCAACACATGGGTCTGCATGAGCCCTACAAGAGCTTAGAGGTGGTGGCACCCTCCTAATTTACATCATTCATGAATGCCAAAGAGCAACTGTAAAACAGTTTGGGCAACAAAAAAAATCAAATCCTTCTCCTGGACAGCACTGGCTGCAGACTCCTCTTGATGCGACACTGTCCTTCCCTTCACTGTTTTAAATTAATCCCCTGCTCAGCAACGAAGCATGGCCATGTCCTTCACCATCACTTCAGGCCTGGAAGCACCAAGATTTGCCAGGTAAGGAGCAGTAACCATTTTTACTTCCAAGCCCCAATACAACACCTTTCCTATGCTGACTTGTCTGCCGAGCAGCGTTGTAGATTGCACCATGGAGCATACCTGAGCACGCAGTGCCTGGCCATCCCCACCATCCCAGGAGCTACAGCTGGGATCCTGCTGCACGGCCCAGATGAAGTTCAAGTATGAGCATATGGTTCCTACCAGAATTCAGTCAGAACAAGCAAGAAGGGATTGACCGAGATGCCTGAAGGATACAAGAGCAAAGCCTAACAACATCCTGGTACAGATTAATATTGCACAACTTGGCACAAATTGTGCCAGCGAGAAACAACCTGGCAGTTCTCTGCACAAGTCTGAGTAAGTAGAAGAGCATTAAATCAAATTAACAATTCGCATCACCTGCAAATTACAATTTTGAATTAGCACCAGGAGCCCTTAAGCAGGATTCGGTAACTACGGCTAGAGCTTAATGAGATACTAGAATCCAACTTCCAATACATTCGGAGACAAAAAGTAATAAAAACAAAGTCACTGGCTGCAAACATGCCAGGTTCCCCTTCTGACGGGGCCTGACAGAGAACAGGGACAGAGGAAGGATGTATTGCATCAAATACAGTTACCAAAACACTTCTGGCAGAACCACAGGCTTTTTATTTTTATTTATGCCACTTTCTAAAGCTGTTTTAAAAGGCGTTTGTGAATCCCCCCATTTCTCCCAAACTGTTCTACACTAGAGCAATCTGACTCCAAAAGCCTGTTAAACATAGGTAGGCTAGAAATACAAACTAGAAGTTTCCTCATTTATAAACACCTATTTAAAAAAAGTAGTTATCACACTTTTACCAAGCCAGGTGATCAACGCTCAACTCATCAGTCTCAGGGGAGATGAAGGACTCAGGCCAGCACTGCTATCAGTACTCTTACACTGAAGCTGTAGCTTACAGTTAAGCACATGGACTCAAAGATGCATTTTACATTAGATTATGCCTTAAAACACAGAAAAGGCAGACTGAAGTACTACAAGAAGGACTGGATAGTGTTTGCTGCAGGAATCCTGCTTCCCCTACATCAGCATTTTATGATTCCTGGAAAAAAAACCCCAGGTTCATGTTATTTGATTCTGGGAGCAGAGATCACATCTCTTGTCAAATGTCAAGCAGGACCTTAAAAACGCAATCGCAAGCAATGCATTAACATGTAAGACCTGACATGTATGGTCACAGTTCATCTGAGTCTCTGCCCATACCCAGGCCTGAGGTTGCAGCTTTCTCTCCTCCTTGAATTCCAGATCACTCTAACATTTTGAACCACTTAAATGTCTAAATAAAAAAACGTCGATGCCATCATGCAGGCTTGCTTCCTTTTTTTCATTAACAGTCAGCCGGCCCCCTTGCTGGGAGACTGCACGTCACTCCCAGATTTTATCACAACTAACACATCTAAGCTGACCAAGCAGGGGACTGTTGCCAGGAGAGGCAGAATTGCCCTCCTCCTTCCGCTCACATTCCTGACTCCCTCTCCTGCCAGCTCTAGCATTTATGCAGTTAAGCATGGAAAACAATTTTATTATTTTTTTTTTATTAAGAGTTAGGTTTTGGCTGGATCAGCAAACTAATCCAACTTTTTCACTGCCCACACAAATGCTAACACCAGCACAAGAGAAACAGGCAGGACAGGGCACTACCGCTTCTGGCAGCCACATCACTCGAGACCAACGGCGCCTGTTCCACAGCCACACCAGCACACACCAGTTGTACGTTTCAGCCAGGTTCACTGAACTGCTCCTGAAAGGGGCTGTCATCTCCTCTCTGCTGCCACACACGGTAACCCTCCAGCACCAGGCAAATCAGATCAGCAGGCTGACGCGACAGATTGAAAAGGCAGAGGGATGGGAAACAGTTAATTTTCCCTCAGATCAGCCAGCTGAACTGACTTACCTGTGGCAGCACTGTGATCTATTGCGAGCCCGAGGTGGGCATAGAATGATGACTTCTGGCTTCAGCCTACACCCAACTTTCTTGTTTGTTGGTTTTTTTAGGCGTGGGGTGGAGCCTAGGAGTGTTCTCTTTCCAGGAAAAGCCTGAATTATACAGCAGGAATCTAGCAGTGGTTTTGCATCCATTTTGTACTCAGTCATCAGTGCTAAAAAAAACAGCATTATATTTATTTGCACTGAAAGACAAACTTTGACATCAGGGAAGAAAAAATGCTAACTAACAGAAGTCAGAGTTGATAGAAAATCCATGAAATGTAAGCCTCCTGCTAAAGCCTGAAATTTTTACTACGTATTAGCACAATGTTAGCTTTTCACCCATTCCAGTGTTTGTGGACCTAGTGTTCATTAGCAAAAAATGTAAAAGCTAGTGGCAGGCAGGAACATAACTGCATTGATTCACCCTGGATCTAAACTCTAGAATGGACTGCTTACAAAAGTGACACCCCAGCAGAGCGTCAGGTTTCTCTCCCTACTGTAATCTTCACATTGAGAAATAACTTGAGCTTTGGGTTTCCATCAGAAAAATACAATGCAGAAACTGATTCTGGAATCATTATACCCAAAGTAGCCAGAGATCAAGGAATTAACCCATTACTTTTTTTGCGTGTATGCTATTTCTGTGGCAGCTTGGCTTTGTGAGCTGGCTCTTGTAGGATCAGGCGATAGTCACAAGGAAAGGAGTAAAACTGGAGCAGCAGTGATTAACATCAGCTTGAGCTATCCTGAAACTGAATACCGAGCACCAGAACTTCATAACCCTTGGCAAGATCTACCAGTTTGGTTTGTTTTCACGCACTTTGAGTGCCTGACATCCTGGACTGGATGCAACAATGCCATATCAAGAAACTGGAGCGGAATAAAAGGATGCAGCAGCAGCACAGTATTTCCAAACCGTCAAGCTCACAGCTGCACACTTCTTTTGTTAAAGCAAAGGTTATTTTCAGGACAGATTTAAAATCCAGTAAGATACTGGCTGACTGGTGTTCAAACCGCTACTTCTATTAACTTCACCGAGAGGAGTAAGTCCACACTACTCATGAGCTAGAGCAAAAGTGCTGAAGAGCCTCTTGAGGAAAAAGGAAAAAAGAAGAAAAAAGAAACAGCAGAACATACACTGTGTTCAAAAGAATAGGCTGAACACTTCCATGAGATAACACAAAACAAAACACAAGCATAACCCAACTTCTTCCCAGAAGAGGGAATATTAACTTGCATCTTTTCAAGACACCCTTCTACAGATGATCAAGTTTCTCCTCAGCACTTTTTCATCCTATGGACAAAAAATGACATGTACGTTAAAGCCGTAACTGCTGGTCTCCCCGACACACTCTAGAAGTAGCATAGGTGCCTTGGCACCAATCTAACACTTGGAGACTGCTGCCCTCTCCCTCCCCCAGGAGCTATTTTGATACTGTGGATTAATGAGAAGGAATTGGTAGAGTGAAGGAAAAAAAAAAAAAAAACAGAAAAAAAATTACTACTTATTAAAATGACTTGAGTTCCTCCAGAAGGCATGGTGATCATAAAATTGCCATGTCTATGCAGCCAGAAAAGAACAGAAAGACCCTAAAAAAAGCTTTTTATTAAAAGTTGAAAGCCTCTCATGCCAAGAAATAACACAGACTAAGCAAATTTATACTAGTTAGTTACCCATTTTAACTCCAGAATTTCATCAGGAGTTATACAGCCTAGATATCATAAATGCAGATTATGAAAAATATACACGTAAAGCAAGTTCATAAATTAATAAAAACCTGCATGTACTTGGGGCAAGAACCAGCAGGCCTGTAAGTTTCTGTGCTTTCGTTAGACTCCACAAGTGCTGTAGGAATTAGTCAATGAGCCTTTAGAAACCCCGCTCACTTGGCACCCGAACAATCACACAGTGTGCTGGAGAGCAGAGAACGTTTCCTTTTGCTACCCCGAGTGTTCCAGATGCCCATCTTTCCTCTGGGAAAACAAAAATACCATTCCAGGTTTTCCAAGGTGGCTGTAAGTTTTCAGGTAAGCTCCTTGCCCCACTGCTGCAGACACGTATGTTCCTCTGTTGGCTTTACCACAGCAGCTCCTATTAACGTCAGCACAACTGTCCAGCTGAGCATATGCACCAGACACAGGACGCTTCTCTCTAAATAGCAGGCACACACAGAAATCCCCAGAGTAAAATATTTAAGTCTTGGAGAACTAAGATAGATTAAGGACTCTTAAAGTTGTATTTTTTAAAAGTTGACGCAACACTTACAAAAAAAAAAACCAACCCTAATTAATTAGCTTTTGTTCGATTTTCCTTAAAACATTCAACTATATCACAGAATTTCCATTAAAAAGACAGACTTTCACGTGTAAAACCAACAAATTTTCATTTTCACTTAAATTATGGATTTAAGTGACTTTGCATCAAAATAACATAATTTCTGGATTATAAAACAGCCTGAAGTCAGAGAGGGAAAAATCCAAACAACTGCATATAAAAAAAAAATGCAATTTGTTGGAGCTAGGCTGATGACTGACATCTTGAACCCAGACTAAATGAGCAGTCCCTTAGTCTGTCCTGAGGGGAACTCACTTCCCAGCAAGCCAGCAGATAACCAGCTGTCTTTCCTACTAGCCCAATAATAAAAGTTGGCCTCTTAGTTTCAGAAGTCCTCTGGAAAAAAAGAGGTTTTGGTTTCCAGCAGAAAACCATCCCTAGCCCTTCTCCTTTTCACAGCTCCTTAATTACTCATCAGGATCCTGTCCTTCTGTGAGACCTCAATTACTCTGACCCAGAATCCCACTAGTGAATGGGCAGGTTTTTCTCCTTCCTCCACCTCTGAAGAAATTTAATTCCTCCGCTACACAAAGTGCTTCAGAGCACACTGACAAGCAGCATTACAGAAGGGGAAGACAAAGACCCGAACAACCAGCGACAGAAAGTAGTTCAAGAGAAACTAAACAGGACCAGTGTAAGACAGAGGATGCAGAAACTGCAGAAGATGGGGAAGGCTAGAAAGACACGTATTTTAGTTCTCCTTTTAAGCTCATTACCAAACTAGGCCAAAAACTGCACAAACTCAGACTTTTTAAAACTGTCACAGTAAATTCGATTTAGAAAGGAACTTAGGTAAGCCTGAAGTTAGGTTCTGTTGTGGTCCTTCAGAAAACGTCCGGGGCAGCAAGCGAAGCCTCTGCCACACTGCCACTGCCTACACAGCCAGCAAGTGCTCGGCAGCTTGCGCCAGTCGCGCCATCACTCCAACACAGCGAAGCCAGAAGCCCTGATGTAGCACTCTGTTCTGAAGTTTGAAAGGAGGCTTAAAATGCTGACTAAAGTAGTAATATGAAGCAGAAGCTGTTATTGGTAATTACTGTAAATTAACCCTTGCTACTCGGCCAACAGTTCCGCGTTCGCAGCTCTGGGTGCCGCAGACAGAGCCGCACCTCCTGCTTCAAACTGCTGTTCTGCTGTAACCCAACAAAACAAGGGCAACGTCAACACCAAAATCTAAATACGCTTTCCTGAAAATGCCGCTTTTAATGACCGTTGTAAAACAAGCAAGCAGCTCATCAGAGCACCGAAATACATAAGCTGACAACCCACTTCTTATCTTCAGGCTGACAGACCATTAATGCAGATCAATCACTGCTGGCAAATACACAGCTAGACCTCCCCAGGAAGTCCGAGTTCCGCCTGGTGAACACCAATCTACAATATCCATTTATAAGCCACCTATAGCTTGAAGATACCCTGCCAACAATAAAAATATATTTAGCCAAATCCTCAGGTTAAGCAGGGTTTTGGTACAGAGTTTTGTTTGTTAGAAGCAAAAACAAAGCAGTAAAGCAAGGCCTTACTCCAGGTCGATGCGCTGCTTTTCCAGCCACCCTGTGCGTAACCAGCAACACCCCGGCTTCTGCTTCCCAATATTTTCCTAAGCTCTCCCTAAACCGATGGGCAGGCGGAACAGAAAGCGAACCCAGCGACAGCGTGACATCGTTATCACGCGGGAGTGAGGCGGCACCCACGGCAGCCAGCCAGCCCCGCCAGGTAAAGGCTGCCCTTCCCGGCGGGGGGAAAGCCTGCTCCGGTGTCAGCCCGGCCGGGGAAGGGCGGCAGGCCCTGGAGAAGGGGCTGCCACAGCTCCCAGCCACCGCCCTGTAACATAAAGGCAATGAGCTATAAAATACAGCTGCACGTACACGTCTGCGCTGTACACGGAGCACAGCCGGCAACCCGACAGGCCGCCCCGGCTCTCCCCGCTCCGGGCA
>VYXH01009894.1:0-17353 GCA_013397275.1 Burhinus bistriatus | reverse complement strand
GGGCGATAGGCGGGAGCTGGGGAGCATCGCCGCCTCAGCGGCCTCCTCGGGGCGGGGGGAGGCGCCGCCGCCTCGGCTTTCCCCCCGGACGGGCCTTCCCGGCCCACGGGGACTTCGGGATCGGGCGAGGAAACGCGGAAGGAGCGTGAAGAGATGGGGGAGGTGGAGAGGAAACGGCGGCCGAGGGCTGGAGCAAGGGCCGGGCAGGCGGCTTGGAAGAAACGGGGCCACAAAGAAATCCTCGTGGGAGGCTGCCCCGTCCAGCCACCGCCCCGCCGGACGTGGGAGCGGAGCCTCCTGTCCCCGCCGTGAGGGGGCCCGGCTGCGAGTCCCGGGAAGTGGCCTCCTCGCCCGGTGCTGCTCCGCACAGCGAGTGACAGCACGCAGCCACCGGTTACGGCCCGTAACCTATCGCTCCCACGCCGCCACTTGGCGCACAGCCCGCTGGAGGCGGCGAGGTAACACGGTGAAACTCCTTTTTGGGTTTTTTTTTTTTTTAAAACTTTCCAACTTTACAAAATGAAGTATTTAAATCCAGAGCCATGGTTGCTTAATTGGTGACTAATTGTGAGCGCCTTATTTCCTGGACACGTGAGTCACACATTCCGATTTGTGGAGGCAGTATGGACATAATTCTGTGCTACATGACCACAGCGCCTATGTACAGAGTCCAAAGTCCAACAAAGAAATCGAGTCTTAAAGTGCCTCAGCCTGGAACCAGCCTTTACTAGATACGTAAGATTCGTGCTTGGCCCCGATCATCTGTAAAAGTTATAAACGCTCCCCTCTCCACTCACAGTGGTGGTGTGAAAACAAGTTAATTAATAACAGACTGAGACAATAGTAGTGCTTACCACTGGAAACCACCCAAGAAAATTAATCATTGCTTTTGAGCAGGGTTGGACTAGTTAGTGCTCTGTAAAACAGGCTGGGATATACACACCAAATACGCAAAGAGGAACAATGAACCAAAACAACTGCTTCTTGGGCAAGAGAGCCTTTTCATGGCCTCAGCAAGCAGGGAAAAAGCAGTGCACTGGGCAACATAATTAAAGACAGCCTTGTTATGTACAAGGTGGGAGTTAAGCAACAAAGCTCATGAGGTCCTGCCTCATTCTACCTTGTTAACATTGGCATGGCACATACGCAAGACACAAAAATTCCGCAAGAAGAATCCACAGAGGCTTATAGGAACCACTCCCAGGGCAGGAAAGCTGCCCCAGCTGATGACACTGGAGGCCAGAGGAATTCAAGGGCAGCTTTTACCTGCCGTTTTCTTACTTCCACCTAAATATCTGCTGTCAGAAGTGGATGCTGAGCACCACAGACCTTTGTTCAGATCCAGTATTGGCTTCAGTTCTCCCAGGGGATGGCTCTGGCCCTAGGGTACTCCAAGGAACTTCCAGAAAATGTCAAGATGCTTCTGACAGTGGCTTTGTAAAGAAAATGATTGTACCCAGGACGGAAACGGTCCTGTGGAAAGGTGCTGGGACAAAATCAGTGACCTGAGCAGGTTAGATCTGCCTCAGCCCACACTGCAGCTGAACAGTAGGCTGAAAGAGAAATGGGGTAAAACTCTGCATAGAATTCTTCCCGTTTGGCCAGCAGGAAACAAGAGCTTGTAGACATCTTAACTGACTCCAGGTTTGCAGAGGAGTCTAAGCAGCTGGACAGGACTGGGACATCAAGGAAGAAAGAGAGTTTCTGAAGTTCGTGGCCTGCTGTGATGAGGCACCTTCCCTGCACAACTGGTCCCCACGTACTAAATAGTACTGATGACTGCATGTAACTTCACGATGTCTCAGTGATAGCATTTAGTCTTCTAATTCGCTTTCCCATGACATTTCCTTCCATGGCAAAATTTAATCTGCAGGCAGTATGGCTACAGAGGAGACAGGTTTATTTGTTGCTGTTTTAAATAACTGCCTTTTTTTTTTCCTTTCCACAGAAAGGGCAGTGAGGCTCCAGGAGCAGTTCTGCAGGGCCTGCCGGGACCTGCTGTTACTCCAGTGCAGCCAGCCCAGCTGGGAAGCAGGGGACAGGGGCACCACACTTGCAGGCAGTCACCCGTCCTTTCCTCTGCCAGTTCCCCTGGGGCTGCAGCATCCATCAGACGTGTAGGACTCGCATCCGCAGAGCTTCCAAAGGCAAGAGCTGCACAGCCAGCCAGCCTGGCCTCTCTTCTGGTCAGGGACCTCTGTTATGTTACCTTACGCATAATCACTCTGAGGTTTACTCTAAGAGGACAATCGTTATGCTCAAGATAAAACTTGATAAAACTTGTTTCGGTTCAACACTACCACACAAGCAAACACCTATCAAGCAAACAGTGTGGTATCTTTCAGCTCCCTTGTCCCACAGTCACATACGAGGCTGTTTTGTGGCTCTGCTTCCACCCCTTGAATTACACTCACGGTAGCCAGTGGCAACCAGCTTCCAGCATCTCATTTCGACTGGCTGGCCTGTGCCAGGCCTCCAGACAGTGCCTCCAAGTTAAAGGAGTGCTGCACCCACACATCTTTGTCCAAAATAGACCCGACTGCAGCGCTGCAGCAAGCGCCAGAGACCACATAATGACACCATGCAGTGCAGGTACAGAGGGGAGAAAAATAGGGAAAGTATATTTAGAAAACTATTTCCTGATATTCTTCCCCTCCTGTGAGAACTACGTATTTAAAACAAACATTGTGGGCAAATAAACTCTGCCCTTCAAAGCAGACAAGACGTTTCACAGAATCACAGAAACGTGCAAGTAGGAAGGGCCATCTGGAGATCTCCAGCCCAGCCACCTCCTCCCAAGCACTTCCACTCAGAGCAGGATGCTCTGTTAAATTTGGAGTATCACCACTGAGATCTCATGGCCTGTCTGTGGCCTCCTTCCTTTGATCACCCTCTTGGTAGAAATTTCTTTTCTTTATATCAAGTCAGAAGTTGCCATGTTCCAACATGTCCCTGTTGCCTCTCGTCCCATCCCTGTGCACCTCTGAGGAGTCTGGCTCCACCTTCTCCACCCCCTCCTGTTAAGCAGCGGCAGGCAGCTGCAAGAACTCAACCTCTTCTCAAGCCTGAACAACCCCCTTTCTCCCAGCCTCCCCTTGTAAACCCTGTGCTCCGTTTCCTAATGCCTGCAAACAGCAGGAGGTACAGAAGCACCACCAAAAAAGTGAAATGGGCAAAAAGTGAGTTAGGAAAGTGAGCGAGCAAAGTGAACTGGTGGCAGGAGCCATCCTGACAGGGACCATGTGACAGTCTTCCAGGGATGACAGCGTAACCCCTCGTTAAATTGGGTCCAGTCTGGGAGCACATGCTGCCAGGAGATACCACGATGGGCATGCAGTCTCTGCAAGCTGCTGTTTTTAAGATTTGAGCAAAATACATCACAAGGAGACAGGAAGAGCACCTTGAGGTCAAGCGATGGGCTGGAGCTCAGGCAGGTTGCAGGCAGGCATCAGGGTCAGGCCAGTCAGACCAGTAACGCTGGGCTGACTGCTCCAGCAGCCAGAAACACCCACCATTTCCCAGATGGCAAGGCAGGGGACTCTGCAGCCAGAGTTTCAGCACCCAGGACTGACTGAACCCACTCTGCACCACCCCCAGAGAAACAGGCTGGAAATGCAGCATTTTGCATCTACAGACAACTTGGCAGCTCATCGCACAACTTTGCCAGGGAAAGCTCAGCTCCCTCCTACATAGGGAGCAGGAAGAAAGCACGAGAGAGCAGAGCAACCTCCTTTACCAACATGGCACAATGGTAATTTTCAGTTCCTGGGTTTGGTGCTTCCATGCTGTGTTTGGGACTCCTACTTGGGAAATCAGAGAGAAGAAGCCAAGCGGACAACAGAAATTGTTCTAGTCACATTGGACTTTCTTGCTACCTAACCACACCAACTTCCCACCTGCTAGTGACCCACTGAAACTAACAACTGGCCCACAGAACTGAGCTAAGGGAATGCACAGGCTGGGAAGCAGCTGACAAAGAAGCGTGCAGAAGTGCGCTGCAGCACCTAGCCCAGAGCTGATGCTAGAAAACTGGCTCATGCAGGCATCACAGGTTTCCTGTGTGACCCTTGACAGGTCACTTCACCCAGGCCTTAGTCTCACTTACTGGACACAGAAGGTGTCAGCGTTTAACTGTCACAAGTATTGACTCATTGATGTCTAAGGCACTTGGAGATCCTTGGGTATGGAGAAAAAACATGAAAAGAACAAACACTGTGGAAGGAATACCAACCAGAGAGAAGAGGCAACACATGCACGTGCTCCCACCCACCAACTCCACATGGCACATGAGGTCCATGGTGTTTATAACACATGTAGTACAGAGGTGGTGATCTTTCTACTGATAGAGACAGAGAGGAGAAAGATACCAGAGAAGTCTATCAGGGTATTTCTGAACAGTGTTCCCAAAGGATGTCAGGATGAACTTTCTTCCACTAGGAAGGATCAATTGTTTGCTCTTGGAAAGGCCACCCAAATACTGGGCAATACAGCTTTCAGGCCAGAAAAACCACAGATGGGGCAGGCTGTGATTTGCAAAGCCACCTGATTTCAGCAGCTGTTTGTTGCAAGTTTGCATGCTCCTTCTTCTTACCCTGATTCAGGGATCTTAGTCTTTCTTGCCCTAGGCTGATCGGTGATGCAGAGGGACAAGAAATAATGGAGCCATTCTCTTCAGTGCCTTGTAGCCATTGGTGGCTTCCAAGCAGTCCTCTGCTCAAGATCGGGAAGAACAAGTGGAAATGAAAGCCATTCTCTCCCATATCCATCTACCTTCCCACAAGACCTTTGGTCTTTTTCACTGGGATAAATTTCAGCACCAGCACCAGCAGCAGCCCTCAGCCACACAGTGGCTCTACGCATTATCACTCCGTTGTTTGGATGTAAACAGGGACAGCCAGCATGGTGCAGGGGCCGTCCGAGGCAGTCTGCAGTTCTGCTAGGGCCAAATTGGATGCAATGCTGTTGGGCTGTCCAGGAACGACAAGGTCCGAGTCAGCAGCTCCCGACCCACCAACCACGATAGACAGGACTGCATCCGACTCCTGGAACGGTTCTTTGTTAGGGCCACCTTCAGGGGGGCTTTCCTCAGCAGCACCATCCTTCAGCTCTGCCAGACTCAGCTGGTTGGGGAGGGAAAGGCCTGCCTTGCGCCCCCGTGCCACCCGCTTCTTCTGGGGTTTCCTGAGCTGCAGGTCTTTGTCCTTGGGTGAGCCCAGCCGGCACTTGTGGTCCTTCATGTACTTGTGGCGTGTGAAGCCTTTGCTGCAGGTGGGGCAGCGGTATTTGTAGTTGCCGGTGTGTGAGCGCTGATGCTCTATCATGTGGGCTCGTCGGCTGAAGGACTTGTTACAGTACTGGCACTTGTGGATCTTCATCCCTGCACAGAGCATTGGAGGAGAGAGAGCTCAGTTAGAGACCCTGCATCCTAATTGCAGATCTTCAGGAAAATCTGCACCGCACCGAGGGAGTGCGTGACAGCTTCACCTCCTCTTCCAAGGAGATGTTCCCTGATAAAAGGGATGAGACACCGTGGCAGGCAAATTTGCAGTCAGAAAAGGGTGAGTGACTACACCTTGAATGTCTGTATTTACAAAGGGCTAAAACAATAGTTCTTGCCTCAAATAAGAAGATTAAAATATCACCAGAAAAAAAAAGTCAGGTAATTGTGATGAAAATGCAAAACAATCTTAAATTCTGATTTTTTCTAGTGTATTTGGTAAATAGAAAAAATTAACTTTTTTTTCCTCCCAAGTATGGGAATGTACAGTCTGAAACAAACCATCCAATGCACTGTCAGCACAGTCCCATTTGATCGCACTCTGCAGGTCTTTGGACACGACAGGCATGAGAAAAGACTTTCAGTTTTACCCCAAGAGACAAAAGTCAGAACGTTCCCTAGGGCATGGGCATAAATTATTTGTCTTTATCAGGAGTAGGAGCATCATTTTTGGAACAGAGAGAAGGGAATCAAATCCCAAGAGATCTCTTTTTGAATGTGAGATGGTATTGGGGAAGAGAGCACAGAGCACTCCAGATATTCATTTGATAGCAAACACAATGAGTAATCCAGCTCTGTTTCTGCGTCTTGCCAGCAGGCCCTGCCTACAGATGTAGATTGCCTTAGAAAACAGACCAAAGCTTAGACAGAGCTGTAAATGCAAGCTCACTTAAACAGGCCTGCAGCAACAGAGATAATATAATTTATTAGCTTTAGATTTTTTTTTTTAAGAATTTAGGCCTGTATCTGGGAAACGCTGTACCACACGCAGTGGAAAATTCTCCCACAGGAAACTACACAGTAGCTGTGTTAGCTGAGCAGTGGGTGGAGCGATACCGCAGGGAAAGCACCTGTAAGGAACATCTTGCGCTTCTGGGGATATAAAGCAGAAGCACTTTCACAGTTTGCTCTCTTGTTTCTCAGGTTTACTTCTTCTGTAACATGCTCCTGCAGGACCACAGCACGTCCCAGCCACTTCATTCCCAACCACTGGCAGCATGGGCAGAGCTGCACTTACCTGAATGGGACAGTATGTGAGCCTTCAGCTTGTCAGGCCTGTTGAACTCTTTATTGCAGCCCGTGTGGTTTCTGTAACAACAACAAACTCTAGTGAGCGGCATAAATCAACTGAGGACCAATGTATAAACAGATCCTGGACCATAAAGAGATCCACAAGCCATCGCCTTAGCAGCACCCAGATGGGTCCCTCGGTGCAGCATCAGTAGGAGCTTGACTGTTTCAACACTTCTGGAGAGGGGCAGGAAACAGGCTGCTACAGGGACACATGGCTTCTGCTAGACTACACATGGTCTGTGTCTCACTATGAACGCTCCTAAAAGCAGCAGGTTCAAGATCCCAGCTGGAGACAGAAATACTTTGGAAAGAGCTACAAGGTGGTTGGAGGAGGGAGAAGCCAGTCAGCCTTGGCTATCTCAGAAGGCCCATGGCTGTGCCATGGCTTTGCGAATGCACCTTATAAACCTGGGTTTCTCTGGCTCATACATTAGCTCCTATGTTGCCAAATGCTTTTTGAGACATAGCAGTCAGGGAGAGACCACCATTCAGGCAGCCCTGTGCTTTGTGGTCAAACAATACTCCTTCTCTTCCCCAGTGCTCCCCAGGTGCAAACCCCCAAGCCTCCCACGAAGGCAGGCATTATTTTGCAGGGCTTGACAAACTGAGATGAAACGGTGTGTCCCCACAGGAAGTCAGTGACAGAGAACTGGGACTTCTGGGCTCCCAGTTCAACAGCACACAGCATTCCTGCCTTCCCAAGCAGCAGTGGCTTGGTAGATGCCACACATGTACCCTAGGGTACCTGCAGGAGACATTCCTTCCATCCCAAACCCCATTCCAACCCCACTAAGACATGCCACCACGATGGAGACACGCTACGTACGAGAAGGGACATTTATATTTCTTAAAAGGCTCATGAATCAGCATATGTCGCTTGAGTTTGTCTTTCCGATTGAAAGCTGCATCACACACTGAGCACTTAAAGGGCTTTTCACCTGGATAAAAAAGAGACCAAGAGTCAAGGACAGTCCAGTCACACAGGGCTGCTCTAGTCACATAGAGGATTCACTCTGGCAGCAGTGCCGCTCTCTGCTTCTCTATAAACTTCCAAAGCTTCCCTACCCTGCTTGATGGGTAAATGGGTGGATACAATCCACACTGTGCACTGCTCCTGCTCTCCAGGGCCAGCTTCCTTAGCTTCTGCAACCACAGGCAGTGGGGAAACCACTTCTGTATCCCACTTCTAACTGGTGCAGTACTGGGCATGAGGCTGAACCAAAACCATACATCCCCTAAAACCCACGTTACTACAAATGACTCGTACAGTCAACTCTGTTACTCTGGTTATCAGGAAAATAGCCAGAGCACTACAGAATGCCGAAAGGACTCTGATACGGAGATAGGGAGCACTGTGGTGTCGGGAGAGCCCGTACCCGAGTGGATGTGGGCATGCAGCTTGAGGTAGTGCTCCCGGCGAAAGAACTTCTTGCAGATCTGGCACTTGAACTTGCTGCCCCCACCATGCGTGGGGATGTGGCGGCGCAGGTACCTCTCGCAGGGGAACACCTGTTAACACACAAAACCAAGGCTAAGAGCCAGCAGCACACAAGGGACATCACTGAGCCTGTACAGAAAGCACAAGCAGCTCATGGTGACTGCCTTCTTGGAAAGGACGCACTGAGGAAACCTTTAATATGCATAAGGAAAATACAGATAAGAGCTTTAAAAAACAAACAAACAAACAAAACGCCCACATCTTTTTATCCTTAAGAAATACGTAAGTTGAAACCTTGCTGCTAAATTTTGTAACACCACACAGCACCCAAGACGTATGCCCAGTCTCCCACCAGAACCAGCAGTAGGATGGGCTGGGCAAGGACCCCTAGTAGTTACTACCTTCCCACAGTGTTAACTTCAGTTTGTGCTTCCCGATCATTTATTACCAAAGGCTCCCATTCATGGTCTTTATAAAGCCAGTATGAATGATTCCTTTGGCTAATGGGGATACTGGAAATACCCCAGCTAAGTGAATTCCTAATGAGGGTACTGCAAGCACACATCTGACAGGAGCACAGGAGAGCCAGGAGTTCTGGTAACCAGGACTCTGCTCTTGCATCTCCAGAAAATAGCAATATTAGTAAGAATACAAGCAGAAGTAAAAAAATACTGCTGCAGATAATGGGCCTTCAAACCCCTACACTGTGTGCTGAAAGTCCCACCCAGGCTCAGAAAGGCATCTGTCACCTGGTGGGGGAAGTGGAGAGAAGACAGGTAAAGAAAGATGGGTTACTAACCATGGCAGGAGAATGTTTCCCCTTCCTGAGCTACCTCAGTACAGAGTGGTCACTCTGTTGAGATTGTCCCTGTCCCCACTGCACAATTCTCATTTCCTTTGCTATAAACAGAGGAGCAAGGGTCCAAATTTTGGTCTGGATTTCAAAAAATAATTTATTAGAATTTAAATCCCACAAAATTCTGTCTCTCAAACTCCCTCAGGGGCTGTGCTGAAGAGAGTACTTCCAGCTAAAACCTACCCAGGCATCGTTTCAGTGCCAGTCACATCACTCAGACAGCTTTCTCTTTGCCAAGGACCCAGAGCACTCATCCAAAAGAAGGGAATGAGGGAGAACCCAGAGACTTCTGTTGCAACAGGAGATGAGGACAGCAACGGAGGTGTACGAGCTCCCCCAGAACCTAGGGCTTTTCATGCCCAACCTTCCAGCCATAGGTAGCCAGGCATGGTGGGTCAACGGCACTGACACCACTCTAAGACTTCCCAAAACCAGCCTTGCTCCTCCTGATACACTTGCTTTTAAGAAATAAGGACAGCAGCCCAGAGTGTGGAGTCCTGGCAGTAAGGTGTGCTGTTGTGGGAGTAAGGGAGCTTCCCTGGCAAATTCTGTCCAGCAAACGGGACCCAGGAGAAAAGACGGCACTGCAGGGAGGAACATGCTCCGTGCAAGAAGCCAGAGAGCTGGAGGCCAGGGGTGCAATCACCTCTGCCTCTCTGAAAAGCGCCTCGCAAGCTTGCCAGTCTGTACTGAGGTAGGAAGAGAGAGGAAAGGGAGCCAAGGGTTCTCGTCCCCCTCAGAGCCCTAGCTACATGTCCAGGACCGGCTCGGGCAGCGGTCACCCACCCACCTTCTGGCAGTGAGGGCAGGGAAAGTTGTGCGTTGCTGTCTGCAGATGGTGCTCCAGGGCTTCCGGGGTGGAGTACTTATTTACACACTTCACACATCTGAATGCGGAGAGAAAGGACAGAGCCTGTGAACAAGGCTACCGCCAGCAAACCCCACACCACAGGCAGACCCCAGGCAGGGCTGCCCAGCCCATTCACCAGCCACCTTCCAGGTTGATTTTTGACAGGGTCGGTTTGGTACAAACGATAACACGGCCACCCAGGTGCTCTGAAACCTTAGCAACCCACATGGCCAGATCACACTCACACTTAGCATCCTTCATGAGGGGGAGATGCTGGGAAACAGCACATATTCCACATTGCTTCCTCATGGAGACAAGCCCTAAGCAACAACTTCACCTTACTTAAAACACCTCCTTCCATCTTCCTTGCACAAAGACAGCAGCTCCCAGTGAAGGAGCTGAGAATGGGATTAAGGCAGAGCAGCAGCATTACCCATGGCTGGGGCAGCCACAATGAGACACGCTCCCATGTGGAGTCTCTGGCATCTAACAGCTTTGGCTCATGCCACCACCTCTCGCACACCACCTGGGCGCTCTCCACCTAACTCATCTGTTCTCACACATCCTGGCAGTATTTCTGCTGGAGACCTCTGCCAAAGCTGACTGATGATGGGCAATGGTGACATGCATGATTGACAAGGAATACAGAGGCATTCACATTGTGTACCTGCTGTGAAACCTCTTTTCCTTAGATCACACTAAAACCTCATCAAACACAAGCAGGGCTCTCATCTCAAAGATTCCCACTAGCAAGCTGTAGGATGAAGCTCCACAGTGCAAGGATAACTAGAAATTATGGTCTATGTGAGAAGCAGCAGATTATTTATTCCATGAAGCTCCCAGGCAACTTCAGTATCCTCTGGGCTTTCTACTTTTCCTGTATGTCTCTACAGGTATTCCAAAAGCTGCAGAGAGCTCCCCGTGGAACTCCTCACCCCTTCCCTCTGCACTAATAGAAAGGTTTTCACAGGTAACAGACCCCTTCACAGCAAAGGGACAGGAGAAATAACTCATTTTACCTGGGCACAGCTTCTACAATCCGCACTTCCTTTGCTGCAGGTGTTTAAGAATGACAGAAAACAGGTTGGGTAGGGGCTTCCTTGGGTCTCTTCCCCAGCCCAGTGCAGGTTCAGCTGTTCCCATCTCATTCTTGACTGGTGGTAAGAGGTCTTGCAGTGATGGGATCTTCCCATTTAACTGATCCCAGCCTTTCACTGTCTTTCTGAAAGGTTCCTTGCATTCAGAGTGCTTTGCCCTAGCAGCCCGGTGGAGGGGCCCCCCATTTGCCACCTGGGTGCCCAAAAGAACCACGGCTGCTGAACACACAGCCCCCTCTTCCCTCTAATGTCCCCACCGCTCTCAGCCAAACACACTCTGCACCCACTCACTCCTACAAGCCTTGTGAGCACCGATTGCTACTGTACTTGTACACGGCCACATCCTTCTTGGGACTGTGCTGGGGCAGCAGGCTGTGGGAGTACTGGTGGACGCCCAGCTCGTACAGGGAGGGGAAGTCCTTGCTGCAGAGGTGGCAGCGATAACTCAGTTCCTCCTGGTGGCTCTTGATGTGCTCGAGGAAGGACTCCAGCTTCTGGAAGGTCTGAGCGCAGGTCTTCACCACACACTTGTACACCTGGGCGAAGAAGGGAGAGTGACTGGAGTGGCACACCATGGAAACAAACAGGGAAAATCCTCTGCCAACAGACAGAGTGGTCTTCCTTTTTGAAAATCATTGCCACTGGGTCATTTCCAGAAAGGGGCCACTGCACGTTGACCTGCTGTGCTGGAGAACAGCTGGGCTGATGTCATGAACAAAGCAGCACTGCAGTTCCCAGAGTATCCCACCATGCCCACAGCAACAGGGCTATTAGCACTCAGTCAGAGCATAGCAGAGAAAACCTGCCCTGCACTCCACTGCAGCAGGACACAATGTGGTGATAAAATATCCCCTTCCTCTGCTACCTTCCTCAGAGGAAGGGTCTTTAAAGAACAGGGAAGAGCAGCTCAGCATCACAATGTGTCTGACAGCTCCAGGTGAAGACACCGGCAGAACCTGCTGGGATTTGAACATTCAGCAAATGCAGATTTGTCAGGGCACTCCCCTAAGAAAGCAAGGTGGGAGAAAGGGGTGTTGGTGTCAACACCTGAAACCACTTGAGTGGATGAGACCACAACACCGCAGCAGTGACTGTCCCAGGACCTGAGAGCTGCCACCTACACTAAAAATTTTGGACTTCACTTCTTTGTTTCTTCTCTAGCCACCCACACCTGCTCGGCTGACTTCTCACTCGGCAGGGTGGAGAGAGCAGAGTTTTTCAAAGCCACCCAGACCACACAGCTGCAACCCAGACATGCAGAGAGCCAAACTGCATGCAAAGCGCTGGCAGCTTTACAGAGCAAGAGGCTCAGGACAGACCCTGGGAGATGGTGCACTAGATGAAGCCTATCCCAATCTTGCCACTGACACAGGGCACCCTCTGTCCCTACCTGCTCGTTCTTGTGCTGTGTCATGTGTGATTTGAGCTGGAAATAGGTGTTGAATTTGCTGGGGCAGAACTGGCACTGGTAAGAGCTATCAATCAAGACAACCTGCTTGGCTTCCAGTTTGCCCGCCTCGCTCTCGTCCAAGGGGCTCATGTCTTGGGGTGGTTCTGCAGGGTTCCTCGAGGGCTGAGTCAAACCTGGAGAAACGGAGAAAGTCACAGCCTGCCATGAGACAGTTCTGAAAGCTGCGATGCAAGTGCTGAGACACACCAGGCCTGGCTCTGGGGCCAGGCTCTTCCTTCCTTTCGAAGACAGATTATTTAGATCAGATGAATCTCATGCCCTAACAGGGTAGTTTTACATTTGTCTACAGATTATCAAGGGTTCTGACTACTACGTCTTCCTCTCCTTGAACCATTCTATTTTTCCAGGGACCTAATTGTGTTCTGTGGAGCAGTCAGCAGGGCAGGCCCCCACCAGGGAACCAGATCCAGATTTACTCCCATATTTGGCAGGAGATGGGAGATAAGATCCAGCCAGTAGCACACAGTCCATGATGTCTGCATGGAGCAGCTCCAGTGGAGCGTTGTCCTAGACATGACATTGTCATAGTGTTCCCTCCCCTCCCACAAGCTGAAAGAGTACCCAGATACACTCTGCCAGTCAGGACCTCTTCTCTGCCTCAAGTATTTTCAGTTGGCCATCCGGGCCAGACCAAGCCCAGGCATGACTTGCACATTGCAAACCAGACAGAGCACTGGGCTATGCTAAACCACCAGCTTGTCTGGCCACTACAAAAGAACTGCCAAGTGTGGCTCATGCACTGCCAAAGCTGCAGCACCTGCCAGGGAGGGAGAACGGGGAAGTCACCTTGCTCTGTCCCCATGCACAGCCACTGTCTCCTGAATCCACCAGGGCTGGGGGTACCCAAAGATGCACCTGCCAGCAGGAATCTAGCAAATGTGACTCACTTCTCTAGTGGGTACTGCTAAACCCCACGGGAGGAATGCAAACAGCACACACAGCTCGTGCCTCCCCTCCCTCCCTGTCTGGAGGTGTAGGGACATGCAGACTCCTCACATCACTGCTCTGCCACTAGCACATCCCACCCCCAAGCAGCAAACCTGTGTTCTCCTCATCCTCCGGCTGGTTGGGGTTCAAGGCCATGACCTGCACCGTGATGGAGTTGCGGGAGATAGTGCACCCCAGCCCTGGAGGCCACACTTTATGGGTTTGCATGTGCTTCTTCACATTGGACTTCTGGGCAAAGGCTCGGCCACACACGATGCACTGGAAGGGCTTCTCACCTGTGTGACTGAAGGCAGAAGGCACCGTATCAGCAGCCAGCAGAGACAGGAGGCAGCCCCCAGGCATGGACCGTGGTGGCATGGCTGCTGCAGGACTGTCCTAGGCACTCTGCTTGGCAGATCAGCACCTGGACCGACCAAACAAGGGCTTTGAGGCCTGATTAACTAGAGAAAATGGATTGTGAGAGGCCTGGGGAAACAAGCCTCGTGCACAGACAAAACACTCATGGTCTGGGGATGACAAGTGATCACAGGAAGAAGTGGGAAAGGAAAAGAGCTCTGCAGCAACATCAGGGCATTCACTGTCAGGGTTTCCACACAGACCTCGGGGACCCCATCACTTTCTCAGGTGTACAACACTTTTCTTCCCTGTGACCCCTCGCTACCCTGCACACATATCTCTTCTAGCTTGCAGCCCCCTGATCTCCCTGAATTTGCTCTTCCCTGTTCGCAGCAGAAAGGTGTTTCTACCCTGCCCTTCTGCTTCAGGAGAAACAGCAGACTCTAACATGGAGGCCAGGAAGGGGAGTGAAACCACACTTTTTCCTTCGCATCTGTCCTGAGTCTGGCAGATTCCACTGAGGGAAACTCTGAAGACTTCAACCGCCTCCTGCCAAAGAAGAGCTCTCTTATAAGAGCTCCCTATATAGACACTGAGCTTGGCTTACGGTTTGCTAACACCAGCAAACACAAAGGCTGCAGCTTGCTAGGGAAAGAGAGAAGAGAAAAGGACAGAGGCAAGCAGTGGAGATGCTGCTGCTCCAGTGATCAGATGACAACAGGTTTGGCTTTCAACATTTCATCAGTGAGGAAAACAAGCCTCCAGTCCCAGCCCATAATCAGCAAGAAGATTACATCCATGATGCAACCTTCACCCCAGCCACTGGGGAGAAGGTGTCCTGGAGGAAGGGGGATGAAGGATGACCTCTCAGCACAGCACAGATTCTGGGACATTACAAACGCAAGGTCTACTGGACTGCACAGACTCCCTCAGCGGGGCTGTGCCCACCTCCACCCCAGCCACTCTGCTGTGGGCTAGTGGCACTGTTACCTCCTGATGTGCTGCTGCAGGTCGAAGTTCTTGGTAAAGGCCTTGTCGCAGTAAGTGCATTTCAGCTTGGGGGATTTAGGTTTGCCTGAAAAGAGCAAGAGCACACACAGGAATGAGATCATGTGGCACAGCCCTGTTCCCCCCCTGCGCCACAGGGCCCTCCCCCCCCGACACGTCTACTCAGGACCAAGAATAAAGGGCTTATGAAAGGATAAGATCTGCCTGGCCAGACTGGGGAGAAGTTATGGGCACAAACATATATTTAATGTAGCCTGAGCTAACTCTACAAGTACTGAGGAGGGTAGTAGTGGAGGGGGCAGGGCATGCCCTCCAGGCATTAAGCACTCCAGAGACCCTTCCAGCTGTGCTACAAAGCACCTACTTTAAAGGCATGTTGGGCATCGGGAAAAGACATGGGATTAGTGAGAGGAAGGGCCCCAGTTCTGCCTCTCTCCTATGAACTCACCATGGTCAGCCATCAGCCAGAGCACATGTATATTTGTCCCATCCAGAAGATCAGTCAGTCACATCTTCTATCTACTATGATGGGGTATAAACCAATGGAAAACAGCAGAACTGTGGGCTGCTCTAGGAAATTCTGGACTGAAGTCTGCAGCCTGCATGATCATTCACACCTCTGCAAATAACATTAAACCCTAGCATCTGTATGGTTCTAACTCCAGAGGCCCAACCTTTCTGGGGAGGAAGGCCACATGGCTTTCCTCCACCTCATGCCTGGGACCTCCCTTGTCACTCAGCTAGGTCTGCTTGCATCACACCAGAAACGGGCAGGCTCTCCAGCGGAGGATTTGACACTCCTCCATCCTGTAATGGGGCACGCCCCTGTCCTGCCTCACCTGGGGACAGGTGTGTTTTCTTCATAGGCATTGAAACTCACAGCAGGGACGGGTCAGCTGGGCCCTTGAGAGGAGTCTTCAGGGCCAGGCCACATCTAGCCCACCGGCCTTGAGGCTGGGCAGTCTTCCTCGGGTTAAAACGGACCAAGCTCTAACCCCTTACTTTGCAAGATCTCCCCGTTTCAGGTGTGATCCAATAAGCACGTAGCTGCAGGAGGCAGTAGATTTAGCTCGCCCATGCAGTAGCACAGTGACAGTCCTTTCACGTGCGCTCAGAGGTGACAGACAAGAAGCATGTCCACACTTCAACCTGCTCTTGGTAGCTTCGTGCAGGGCATTGTGTTCCTCCTCCAGAGCTGCATGCACAGCCAGTGCCACCCCACAGGGCCCGGAGAGCCCACGGCTTGACAATCCACTACAGGGTAAGAATGCTGACCTACAGGTTAGTGCAGGGCAAATGCTATAAGGACACATACCTTCCTGCAGCCCGCTATCATTTTTGCAGCGCCGACTTTTGGCAGCAGAGGTGGAATCAAAACCAACCACACCGCCTCCTCCTGCACTGGTCAAAGGTGTGGGAGTGCTTGTGCTCTTGGACTTGAACCCCTGCTTCCCAGGGCTGTACACAGGAGGAGAAGGGTACACAGGACTTTCCACACACTGGCTCGGTACCTGCAAGAGTGCAATTTATCAGAGGAAGCAGGCTGGCTACACAGAGTCATACTGTGCCCTAACCTCCATCTCCAGGAACACTTGCTATATCAGGCTATATTAGCCTGGCCGAGTTTTCTGCCTCCTGCCAAACTGGATCAAATTTCTCATTCACCAGTCCAACAATGTGTCTCTAAATAAAACTAACACCCTTGCACCGCGTTAAACTCTCTCGCTGAAAATCACAAAGTATCCCGGAGTTATGACAGCAGGAACAGGACAGCAAAGAAACACTATAAAAGAGCCATCTAATCCCTCACCTATGTCTTATGCCATCCCTCTGGAGCAGGTTATCAGAATGATCACCACTGACCCTGTGGGCAGGGATCTCCAGGCCCTGCTGCCTGCCCTGGCAGGACTGCAGAAGGGAAGGAAAGCACAAGAAAACTCCAGGTGGCAAAGCACAGCTGCTTACGTATTAGAAATATTAGAAAAGGACGCTTAGAGAAAAAGACAGAGGCATCAGTTTGGGGTGACATGGTTTGAGGGCATTTCTGTGGCCCACACTGATAAATTAATACAGAGCGCTGAGTATCCAACATCCCTGTCCATTTCTGACCACTGACGCTTCCAGATCAGATGCCAGCTACAAAGATAAGGCCGACAAACCTGTTACACCCAGTAGTTTTCGTTGTGAGTGGCAATGCTAATGTGGAGGCTGTGAACAGCTGACCCACTGGTAAATCCACCCCTGCCTGCGCCTCTCTTTAGGAGAAGCTGCCTTGTCAAGTTGCTTATTGATATTCAGATTAAATTTTTCTCTCCGCTTAAGCCTGCTGCTCTGCACCCCTCTGTAAGCCCCCTCAGCTCTCTCTCACTCCCAACACCTGCAGGTGTCCTTCAACCACAGCAGACATTCGCGTCTCCTAAGCCCACACCAGCCAAGTGCTCCAATCCTCTTAACCGTTTTTCTTGTTCTCAGAATCCCTGTCATCTTGCCGACATCTTTCTGTTCAGTACCTTCTCCCAGAGGAAATAATCATTGTCAATTAGCCTAACACATCTTCCCAGACTCTGATTCTGTATTTCTAATCCAGGCAACGCCCGAGCAGCCTTGCTTGTTGGAAGAGTCCCAGGAGGACAGAGCCCCTGTGAACAGCCCCTGGCCTTACCTCCATGGGCGGATAGGGCTGCATCCCCAGCGTCTGGATCTCCACCGTGCTGTTTGGTGCCATAGGAGCAGGCGCACTGTACACTTCAACCACCCCGCTGCCACCGGCGCTGGGCT
>VYXH01009891.1:399111-448537 GCA_013397275.1 Burhinus bistriatus | reverse complement strand
CCGCCCCCCCCCCCCTTCCCCCCCTTCTTTTCTTGCCCTCTCTCTCTCCCCCCCTCCCCTCCACTTCCCTCTCCCCCACTCCTCTATCTTGCACAAGCAGATCAACATCAGGGAATTCTTCCCTACTTGTATATGGCACATCTGAAAGAATTGGTAAGGGAAGTAAAAGTGAGATGTCATTCTGCTTTAAAACCTAAACCAATCTATGACAGTCTCCCTCTTGCTGAATCACTGAAAGGAGAGAGGTCTAAAGAGCTTCTCTAGCTGTCTTACTTTGTAAACTCTTTAGTCACCATCCTTGGTGTATAGGGCTGGTCATGGCAGGCAATGCTGGAGTAAAGACAAACATCAAGACTAAGACTTCAAATGTAGTTGTGCTGCAAAAACTCCTTAGAGGCTTTAGAGCCTAATTTTCAGAAGTATAAATATCAGACATAACTGAGTACTCCCAACCTTTGGCAATCTTAATGTATCTGTGCTTTTTTTGTACTAGTTCATGTTATCTTTTGGTCCTCTGCTTTCTTTCTCTCTGTGTGTATTTCAGTGGATATTGTTATAAGCTGGTTGTACCATCATGTGTTTGGAGTTTTCTCCACAGGTTTCTGCGGCTTTGCTAGTCTAAATTTTTTTTTTCCAGGAAGCTGCAGTCACATGAGTTTAACCAACATACCTCTTACATTGTGAAGTGGTCACATTAGCGAAGGATGAGATTCAAACTATTGCGTGAAGATTCAAACTATTAGGTGAAGGCTACTTATAGTACAGGAATTTAAAAATATTATTGTCCGTGGTTGCCCCATACAGCTATCACTTAGGAAGGAGACCATTCTCTTCAGGGGCTCTCTAAAGCACAAGTTTTACTTCTTGAGTGAACATACCAACTGCCAATGCTTATACTACCCTATGAACATTAGTGGAGATTGTGCATCTTGCAAGTTCAAGCATACCATAAAGACTGCAGAATTAAGCTGCTGTTGAGATTATTTCCATCATCTTTTTTATATGTAATGTACAAAGTCTGCATTCTCACTCATAACCAAGCTAAACTGATGGGTACTTATAAATGTACTTACATCTGCTTATTTATGTCCAGAGTACATCTTAATGGCACAGTTGTAAGTTACTCTTCTTGTTGCTGAAATTTTAGAAGTAAAATCTATCCTTTGTGTTTCTCATCTAATATATAAATAGCCTGATTTGGTTCTTGGAAACCTTTAATTTCTGGCTGCAATAAACTGGTAGAGGAACATGTTTCTAAAATACATGTTTCCAACCACTGGAAGGAAGTCCATCTTACTAATATCTTTATGATTAATTTGCAGTAATGATCCAGAAACTCAAACCAGCAGGAAGGATAAAAATACAGAGGCAAGCCTTAAATAGCTTGTTGACAGAAAAGCTGTAGAAATAAATTTAACCTCAATCTCAGCTACAGTGACCACTTGCCACTCTCTTTTTATATGGCATTGGATTCTTTGCTATTTACTGTTTTGTCATGCGTCTGTAGAGCAGGCGTGTGTCCCTCAATCCTTCATAGGAAACTGTGACTGAATGCAACTCCGAAAGAGAAGGTAGGATTTGGGAGCTGGTGCAAAAAGTCTATTCTCTAAGCCCTGGTTGGGGGTACACCATCAGTACCTTTACTCATGCTAAGGCTGGTGGATTCTACAAGTCCTGAAGTCGTGAAGCTCATTAGGCATTACAGTTATGAAGTACCTCAGTCTGGACGAACCTATCCACCAGTCATGGTGCAGTGGCACTCAAGATACAAATTTGCAGTCTGATAAAGGAGATTATCTTTAGGCCATGTGTCAAGTTGGGCTTGGAGTGGAGGATTTAACATCTTCAGCTGAGACCCTGCTGAGTATCGCTTTTCTGTGTTCATTGCGCAAGATACATCTGCACAGCTAAAGGAAAGATTAACATATATTCAGTCTTTTTTAGAGAAAGGCAAGATCACCTATGCGTTTGCAGATTGAGCTTCGCCTTTCCAAAATGAAACCCATGATCCAGGGATTCCAAGCCCTTCACATTCAAAGGCAAAGTGACCAGCATGGGTGTTGATGGACATCTGTGGGATTTAATTCATGGTATTGACAGCAATTCAAATTATCGCTGTTGTTGTTAGTAACGCAATTATTTCATTAACTAGTTTCAAAATAATTAGCAGAATCTGTTTCATAATATTTTCAACGAATCTTAACCTGGACACAGATGGATGATCCCTGTTGAAGTGAAGTGCAGGGATATCCGTTCAAGTATTTAATTTGTGTTACAAGCGCACATTCCATGGCATTGCCATGTCATGTGTTACCTTGGCTGTAACATTATGTTGCCTAAATCACTATGAAAGCCCTGTTCACTGCATTGTGCAAGAGACCTGCTGATTGCTTCCCAGCAGTGATGAGAATGAGTTATGAGCCTCTCTGCCTCTTCCTAAAATAACAGGGAATGAATTTCATGTGGGCAAACACTTGACTCATTCTTCTTGGAACTGATAGCTTACCACACAGGACTTGGAGGCTGCTCAGTGAACCAGTCCATGGTTCACAGGAAGAAGAAGCCTCCAGAGGAGCTCAGACACTCAAAGAATAACATTCTTGGCCAAAAATAACCCTGAGCACTGAAAACAAATTGAAAAAAAAAATGTTGGTTGACTTGTAAATCTGTTGCAGCAACATGTACCTCCAGACGTATCTGAGAGATGAATGGTACAGCCATCTTTGTCTCTTCACTTTTCTGTTTCCAAGTAAAGCTTCTTTCCAACCAAACCAGCTCTACATATGATATACATGGCTTATGATCATGAGTCACATGAGCTATGTCAGCTGCTGCTGGTGAAGACCCTGGTGCAAGATGTAAAGGTAAGAATGGCTGCCGTAGGGCAATTGCAGTGATACAATGATATCTGCAGAGGGACTGAGAAAAGCAGGAGAGCTTAGGAAAGGCTAGAGCTGTAACAATGGCAGTGTGAGAGAGGGACAGTCCCACATGTGATGCTGTACAAGTAGGATAGGTAGGTGTCATTCTTGGCATGTCCTGAATGAACATGCAAAGAATTTGATGCAGCACGTTGCCTTGTGGGTTTCAGCACTGGTTTGTATGGATGTTTGTGAACATGGGTGTGGGGGTGAGATGCATTCAGGATAGTAGAAGTGATACATCTCTCCTCCCTGTTCTCACACACTGGTAAACCGGAGGGCACCTTTTTTTCCCATATCCTCTGCAGATGCTATATGTTTTTCCCTCAGTTCTGTAGCTGACTGTGGGGTATGGCATGGCCAAGTGTTTTTGAATCTATGTGTTTTTGTCTTGACTGACAGACCTTCTGCAGACTCTTTGGCACAAAGTAGAAAATGGCTCACTGACAGCAGAAGGAATATGTCCTTCTTGGAGATGCGAATCCTTCCTTGGATGAAGGAGCTGCTGTGTACTGCCAGCTAGCATTCTTGCTGATTGTTAAGTTTCCAAATTAAAAAATTACTTAACTCTACATCAGGCAGTATGTGCTATGAGATGCTGCTGTGGCACAAATCTTTATGGACTATTGCACAGATAGGGAACCCAAAACAAACCTACCAACACATCTTTTTCCTTCCTTTGTGTTCCCTTCCCTACCCCCTGTGCAACCACTCCTCCCTGACAGCGATAAAACATTCTTTCCTCCCTCACATTTTTAAATAGGGAGCTAAAGAGAGTGATCAGCCTGCCACAAGCAAGGGAAAGGGTCTGGAACAGCTTGGTGGTACTGGGAAGTAAAGAAGAGGAATTGATCACTCCCCAACATCATTCCCTTGCTTCTGAAAATATGTAATTCCACTACTGATAGAAGAGAAAGAATAATCTTTCCCATCCCTGGGAAAATTTCAGGAATGCCTGCTCCAAGAAGTACACTTAGCATCCTCATTTGTATGCTGACAAATCAGTCTTCATTCCAGAGATGGCATGGGTCTCCAAGGAAAGAATAACATTTCTGTTCCAGAGTATTAGTGGCCCGAGGCTGGTCTCTCTAAACTATCTACAACTAAGGCTTCTCTGCACTGGGAAATGACATTCATGTTGGAATAGGAATGCAGGAAATTAATGTGGTAACAAACACAGTGCTAAACACAACTGTCTATATTTGGAGTTGGGCTCTCATTTGTGCTGAACCCTGTTTACCTACACAGGAAGCTATAAAGGGATCTTGAAGTTGATAAAATTATTAGAGTCAGAGTCTTTTAACAAGACATGGAATACCCCAAGTCGTAAGACACATTTTAATGCCATTTACAACAGAGCGGGAAATAAGTAATTTAAAGGAGGCTGTTGTCATTATCTTAATTGGTCATGGTAGCTTCATGCTGAAGTTGAGTTTGTACTTGATAACAGAGATAAGCAAAATGAAAAACCCTATGAGCATCGTTATAAAATAAATGAGGATCATACTTTTATATTAGTCTGTTAAAAGAAATATGCTTAGCATGGTTATGTTTACCTGTAGACATTTGTGTCAAAAAACCTTGGAAACATCTAACACCATTTGCCCTTTCTTGCAGAGGGTCAGGAGGGGTTACTTAAAAATGGCAGGTCCAGATTGACATGAAAATCCCATTTGCTAAATGTCTTTAAGGAGCACACTTCCTCTGTTCTATCCAGCTGCTGGTTTTGTTAGGACCTGTGCATTACTAGGAATATTTCCTGTTATAATACGTTATCTTTGAACAAAAATGGGTTGCATTTTCCTTCTCTGAGAACTGGGATATGTAAGTACCTGTAATGGGTTTGAACAAATCATAATAAGACTGGAAACATTAGACAGTAACTGCTTAATCCTGCAGTTATTTTATTAATTTTTCTTTGTTATTAAGGTAGTAAAAGTAATTGAAATGTTAATCTAGGATATTTGCTAAGGCATTATGCCTACTCTATATTCAATTCATGTTCCACTGCTGTAGGTTAAAGATGGATTCGCTATTAGAAAAGTATGAAATTCTTGGATCTCAGCAGTTTGACTTAAGGGATTGAGTTGCGTTAATTGTACTTGTCTGCCCACAGGGTGTAAAGAGATGATCAAAAGGTTGGCAAGCCTTATATGACTTTGATATGGTTGCATGCTAACAACAATAGGTCTGCAAAAGCAGAAATTTGTCCAGAAGTTAGCCTGTAAGGTAACTGTTTTAGCAGGCAGCGTACCACAGGTGTAATAAAGCTAGTGAGGGTGTGACCTTGGGGAGTACTATATTTGGTACTTTCTTATTCAGATTGTAGGTGCTTTTCGTTGAGCTTGGATAGAGTTACACAAAATATTTTTAAAATGAAGGGATACACATAGTACAAGGTGGAAGATACTAGTGGTGTTTTAATTCTGTTTTCATGAAGCATAGAAAGTGAGATAGCATTTTGGATATTGTCCTGAGAAGAGGAGCCAAGAAATTCTGTTTTTAAATCCTGATACTGACATTTACTCAGAGCCAGAAAGAATGAGGCAGCTCCTGAGGCACAGTTACCCCACTTCTGCTAGAGGACCGCTAAGTCAGCCCTAGTTACCCTGTTTTCAAAAGGTAGAAACAATGCTTATATTATGAAGGTTAACTAGATAGTGTATGACAAATTGCTTTAAAGATTGAGTATGGAAGAAATTGCATACTTTTAAATAGGGCTCAGTATTTAATGACTTATCAGATAGCTGGCTCCTGCTCCCTCTGTCTTGCAACAGTTTTGCAATTTGTTTTACTGATGGTAGGATGACCTCCAGAGTTTCTACAATTTTCATCCATGTTTTATTTGAAGACTGCAATGCGTGGTCTAAATGACTTTTTGTGTTGTCTCCAACCCCAGTTCTATGTAACATTCAAAAAAGTCCTATGGTGATTCAGGAGACCAAAAAGCTCCTTAGGCCCTAAGATCCTTTAGCATTTTAGTTATGTTATTATAGATCTAAATTCCAGCATTGTGTCGGGTACACATTTTCTCTACTTCCATCACTCTTCATCCACTATTTAAAAATAAAGCCAGTTGTTCTGTCAGTTAAATACTTCAGTATATGGATGTGATCGAAGTGAAATAATGACAAATAAACGGCATAGGAACAGCCTAATTATACAATTGTGCACAGTTTAGGAGAATAAAACGTGTGCTCACTTACGGTATTTGGTCAGGAGAGAACTATTGTTTTGTAAGAATAATTTCCCAGCTACGGGAAAATAAATTTAAGATTCCTGGCATATCTCTTCATCTGAAAATTCAGGGGAATTCAGAGCTGCATGTGAAATTTGTGGCTTAAACCCATCTCTGGGGAAAGTAGAAGTGTTGATGGAATAAGTCGGGGTAAACCAGTGACAACTCATCCATTTAAAACAAGGTAACTGTATTGTGATAGACCTGTGAGGGTCTGCCAAGAGAGATGATTTTTGCTTACCCTGTTCTTGTACTCTGTTCTATGTACATACTCGCGTCCATTCTCAAAGATAGGTACTGAGCTGGCAGGACCTTTAGTCTGGGCGGATGTGGAAGTTTTCAGGAGCTGCACCCTTTCCCCTCTGTGTATGGGAATAGGCTATGTGATGTGCCACTCTTTCACACCCTTGACCTGATAGCTTCACCTCAGGAGTGGTGGACAGTGATGATGGTGACCTCAGGCACTTGTTGCCTCAGCTGATGCTGAGCCCCTGGCCTTCTGCCATTGGCACTCCAGGCGAGTTGTAGCTCTCACTCACTTTTTTCTAGTCCCCCAGCTCATTCCAGATAGCATAGTTGCACTATGGCTTTTCACTCTTGCAGAAGAGCTTCTCTCACACTTGGGGTGTTGGGAAAACGAAGGGACTACACGGGCCAGGTTTCTTCATGTGTCAGTGCCACATACAACAGGTAGGCAGGGCATTATGTGACCATGTTCTTGCTGATGGACACAGGGCTGTGTAGGACACTTCTTTCTTCTCCAGTGCAGACTTAGAGATGCATTCCAGTGGGAATTCCTCACTGTTGCTGCAGAAACTTCTAGGGCTACAGTAATACTTAAAGTTCTGGGTTGCTCAGACCCCTGGAACAGAATTTTGTCTGTACTAAGTAAATTGTATTGAATTTAGAATGTGTTTTTGACTTCCATTTAAATCAACAAACATGAAGGAGAAACAATTAAATATATTGCTTGCTAACTACACACAAGATGTATGTGTTCTGTTACATCTCATTCTATTATTTTTGTCCTTTGGTTAATAAATATAATAAACATGCCCAACTTAAATACATTACTGCAGGATGCTAATATACTGAGGATATTGAATATAATAGTTATCCTGGAGAAATGGTCCAACAGAACAAATAAAAAAAACCATAAATAAGTTGATATGATTTGATGTGATTATTCTGTCTTAAATTTCTAGGGACAACAATTATCACTCTAATTTCTTTCTCAGAAGTCCTAAATAGCAAGATAGAGGAACAAAGGATGATCACCAGAGTCACAGACCAGGAACTGACTTAGACCATCTATAGTGAATTTTGCTCCAGTTTATTTTAAACAATTGATTGTTTAGCATATGCATACTTAAGGGACTCTTTCCAAAGAGAAGTAATAATACTAATGAGTAATATATTTGTGCTTTATAGAGGTGTATATTAATGAACATAATTTATCTGACCTTGGTCAAGCTTTGGTTATCTGTTATTTGTCATCAGACTTATTTTATGAAAAATGTACTTTATGACAAATAGAGTATTTAATTCAAAGCAAGCCTGCTACACTTCCTTTTCAGTAAAACAAAACAAAAAAACCCAAACAAATTCAGTGAGCTTTCTAGCACACAACAATGTTGAACTAATCACTCAGTGTTATTTTGTGTTCTTTGGTAAAGATTTCAACACTCCAATTTAAATCAGCAGGGTACCTGTTCAACGTGATTTTCAGGGAGATTCCGACTGAGCCCTGATCTGTAAAAGTACATACTTTAAATAGGTTCCTATTTTTGTAGTGCAACTGCTCAAGGGTCGAATGAAAAAGTGAAATCAAGGTGCATGTGAAGTTCTATTTTTAGTTTTGCATTTTGCACAACCAGGTTGGTTACAAATATGGTGCGTGAACTCTAGAGTAAGAGTGGAAAGGCAGACCATAACCACATATTTCTTGAAATAGCACACAGTTTAATAGGTACCGCTACTTTTATTTCTGCATGAACAATGCTCTGTGGATTTCTTCGGTGGATAAAAAAACAGGATATTGATGATGCTTTGAGCCTTCGAAGTCTTCACACATCCTTGCAAGACCAGTGCAAGAAATACTCTTACTATTGCTGTAATTTTTCTGTTATCAATCATATCATTCATAACAAAAAAGTTTAATTAGGGCCTCTTATGCATATAGATACAGCAAATAGCTCTGAAATTAACTGCCTTGAAACACAAAGTTGTTCTTTGTAGAGAACAGCTCTAGTCTTGTTTGTATTGATGATATACCCATATGAATAGTATTTCCTGAGTTTTCCAGTGGTTTTCCTTAAACTTGACAGGCTTAGTTGGATTTTGGGTTTTAGGCTGTCATCATATTTCCAATATACGACTGAAAGAGACCTGTGCTCTAATCTCCGTATGAATGCTGGATTTTTATATTCCAAACACCCACCATCCTAACTGCAATACATCTAAAATATGATCTATAGCTTTCTGCAAATTTACGCAGAAGTTCACAAATATTAGTCATTTTGAGGGATGATGCTCATTTTAATCCCAACAACACTTACGTGCCAAATAACTTTGTGTCTCCTTACCTGTACACTTGTATTGGTAAAAATTATTTGTATCACACATAATTGCAAAGCAGGGTAGATGAGTCCTTGTATGAAGCCTCATATCACTTTAAGTTTACTGCTTGAAGGCTGTGCATCAAAGCATTTTGTGCATCATTAGTTTGTTCCTTGCCAGACGACATGGTACCCACACAAATATTACCATCTGGCAACTTCTGTTTAAAGCAGCTGTTGTCGGAGTATTCCAGAATTTTAATCGGTATCTAGATTTCTAAATGCCAGAGCCAAGATGGCTTTGATCTCATGGCAAACGGAGGAGCTTCTTAGATTACAGGGCTGCGCTACAGCATGCTCATCTCCTTGAACTGTATCCATGCACAAAAGGGCCATGTTCCAGATATAAGTTCCCAGATGATAATCGACTTGTTTTAGGATAACTTTCTGTGGGAACATCTGCAAGGTCATGTGGAGGGAAACAAGGAGTGGAGAATGCAAGAGAAAGAGAGTTGTCCACTAAATTGTGATGGTCTAGAAGTTGCTTCGGTTCTTGAGTTTTAGGGCAGGATGCAACTGAAAGCATGCTGTTTACTTTGGTGCAATGCTTCTTAATGACCATGCATTGATAAAAGCAGCTACTGTTAGGTTTTGGTATGTGAGACAGATCACAATTAAATTATCTTTTCAGAAGGACACAGTAGTGGAAAGCTATTGATCAAAAAAATGGCAGGAATGGATCTTCCATTTCTGACATGTAACAGGTGCGAAAATTTTATCCTCCATTTTCTTGAGTCACCATAGAGTTTAAGTTTTAAGCTACAGGAATGATTCAGTAGGAATTTCTGTGTGATATAGTAGCAAGGAGTAGTATTGCCTTAGCTACAGACACTGGACTTGATTATTTCTTTACCAACACAAATGTAGATTTTTCTCCAGGGAACTCGGTATTGGTACCTTGCTTTCCAGTCAGTGGAGTTTTGCCATTGATGCAGCATGTTCCATAATTTGTAACTATAGAAAACAACTACTCCTTCTGGGAATTAATGAAGGAGAGAGAACTGGGAGACTTGTTGCTATAGCAGTGGGTAAAATGTAGCCCGTTACAGATGAATAATATTGGCATGGGATTTCTGTGAAACATAGCAGAATGTAGGTAAGAAATCAGTGGGTACATTTAAAGAAAGTTTAACCTGTAAGAGTTCAAATATCAATTCTCCGTCATTTGATTTTATGCATTCCCAAAACAAACAACAGCCCATCCCCCTCAAAAATTCTATAGCATTTTGTTTCCATAAAGCTTAAAAACTTGTTCTTCTGTGCTGTTGTTTTTCACATCTCCTTCTTATACTGGGCAAAGTTTATATTCCTATTTGCTCTGTAGCCCTTAAAAACACCAGTTGCAAAGACTGGTACTCTACTAGAAACTGGAGATACTAATGCTGTTTCTAGGGGATGCTCTTTGGGGTGTTTTGCAGTGTGGGCACTGGTGTGTACAGATACTACAAAGAGAGAGGAGTGTTTTACTGCAATTCTTGTGTTCTGCAGATTCTCACAGCTCTCTTTTTCTAACGAATTCTTATGATTAAGGTTTTTCCACATTTGTGGCAGCTGAAGAAGTTGTGTGGGCTTAACGTCTGGTTGTCCCATGGAGTTTAGGAAATAAGTGGAGTACGTGCCTCTGCAAAGACTGTGCAGCTGCAGAGGGAGCATATGTCATTGTCAGTGTCTTCTGTCATTGGGACTACACGTTTTCTGCTACTTGTAGTCTCCCTTCTCATTTCTGGCAGGGTGGCTGGATGCCCTTTCACCTGAAACTATGCCACTTCTCCACGAGTGATTGAGGGACTGGATCTCAGTCCTAGGTTTTCACACAGCTATTATCGCTTATTTGGTTCAGATCGGAATACAAATCAATAGTGAGCCACATTTGTCCTGTGTTAAATAGCTTCACAGAAATAGCACAGGAGATTAGTTTGGATGAATATGCTGAAACATAGTATATATGAGGACATATACTCTCTGCATTCCACTTAAGTTTCATGTATATTATTTATTTTGTATGCTTATCAGTCCAGGCAAGTGAGTGGGTTTCTGTAAAGCACTTTGTTTTCCTTTTTCTTTGACTTCATTGAAGGCAGAGAGTTGCTCGAGGCACCCACACTCTTATACATATCTACTGCTGTTCATCAATCAGAGACCCACATTCAGCTCATCAAGGCACTTTGCAACCTTTGTAATGTGCAGTTGCTGGTGATTTTTTTCCCCTTCTAGCATATAATTGCTCAGTCCCTACTTTATCATAGATTTAATAAGATATTTTTCTCAACCATTCAAGTGCTCTTGCTAAAGTACAATTATAGCGATTATATTAAGGAAGGTTATGAACTGAAAAAATGTACAAAGCCTTATTTTGAAATGAGATAATATTAGCAACACAAATTACATGAAACTTGGAACTTGACCAAGATAAAACAGATTAAAGACAACCAATTTTTGGAAGACCAGGATATTTTTTGAAAATCATAAAAGTGTTGAAAGAATTAGGAGTATCACAATAATGCTGATTTGGAACAGACAGAGGAATCAGATTGTTTTGTTCTCACACTTGAGTAAATCAAGAGTGATTCCATTCGAGCAAATATAATTCTGCCAATAGAAAAACAAATGTAAATAGGAGGAGAACCGACCTAGAGAATCTTACCCTTTGGAAAGCTCTATGCACAAGTCAAGCCTGAAAATTTCTATTTTATGTGTTGAAAAAAGCAAACCAAATATGCCTCCCATTGTTTTATTTTGTGCCCTCAACAACACAGGAAAGCATGTGACATGCCGAATGTCATTTCGGTATGAATTACGTGTATGTCTACACTCTGCAGGTACAAAAATCTTTGCAGGGCATTCTGCTGTCTCTTACTCCTCCAGTTTGACAAACTAGACTTCAGAATAAATAGTCATTGGAAAAAAGGGAGCCTGCAAAGCCATGACATTTCATCAGTACCTGGCTTCTCTTAACAAAACTCTTGATAGGCATAACATAAACAACAAGCTGTACCTTTCAGGAACCGTTTGATATGATTGAGTTTACGCTTGGTGCACCAGTAGCAGTCTGCCTTGTGCATTAGAAACAGACCATGAAAGTAGCCTGATTTTATCAGGTCAGCTTGTGTAACATTTGTATTTCTGTGGTTTTTAGAGGAGATAGGGACATATGACTTTCTGAATCACATCAGACTATTGTCTGATCAAGTCAGATATCTTGCTTCCTACAATGGCCATGACCTAATACTTCACAGTTGCAAATAGCGACTATTCAGATGTGGTGAACTTAAAGACAGAAAGTAACTTCTGACTGCTCCTATCACATCTTCAAGAATTTTAACAAACTATCCATATTCATTGATTGTTAGTTAACATTGTCTTAAAAATATAGCCCTAAATATTTCCTGAATTTATATACTTCTGTTATTAAAAATAAAAAATATTTTTGTTGAAAATTCTCTTTATGTAAAAGCAAAGAGGCATCTATTGTCTTTGAACTGCAGGTTAGAAAAGTGTAAGTCCTCTTCTTCCTTTTCCTTCCATAAGCAAGATAATGCGCTATTAACTGAGTGTATCTCAAAAGTGAGAGAAGGAGAAAGCGCAGCCTGCTCTGCAAACACTACTGATGGAACTATTTCTGGTACTAAGTTTTATTCAGCTTTAAACCTGTGTTGGCTTGAGCCCTCAGCCACCAGCTATGGATTTAATCAATGTTTGGAGCTGGATGAATAATTCAATTTGGTCTCTTCTCTTTCAGCTTGTGAAATCCATCTTCAGGTTTCAGCTCCCTCATGTGTTTATCCACATGCTACCTGAATCCTTTCAAAGCTATGCTTGTCTCCCTTCAGGATGATGGTTCCAATAACATGAGCAGTCTCTCAGTTCTGCAAAGGGTTCTGCTTAAACAGAAACAAATCACAAAGGCTGTGCAAGGGCAAACCTGCAAAATTCTGCCCTGATGTTTTAGTCTCTGGGTTAAATGGATACATGGGTGACATTCTAACAAGGGTGAAGTGAATGCCACAGTTCCCACACACTTGGAAAAGAGTGTGGTTTCAGATTAGGTCCCAAATCCTGCATATGAGAATGTAAAATTCAGACTTGCGAATGCAGTTTTGAAATGTGTTTTCCATGTTCAGCTCTATGAAATGTCTCTTGTCAGTTTAAAGAAAGAGAATGCAAGGATGACTGATGCTGCGTTGTAAATATTTGTATGAATGCTTATGCAAACTCTTTTATATAGGTTTTACGCAGAAACTAAAGGTTGGTCTGGACGAAATATAACTTCCTTATGTTAAACAGATCACAGTAAGTTTTCCATTTTGGATGACTGGAGTAAAATAGTAACAGATGATTCATTCCGCTGTCCTAAAAACATGACGACTGCTTCAATGCAATAGAAACTTGGTGGGAAATGCTGTGATGTAGTGGTAGGGATGGTCATTTTTTTGCAAGTTTATGATGTCTTTGCTGGAGCAGCTGCTCTATAGCAGTCCTGCCTCTGTACTAAATGACTGTCCTGCATTTGGTGGTCTGTGTATTTTGGGCTTACTTTTTCCAGTTCTGTTAGACATCCATTGCATTATGGGTTCAAGTTAATGTGCCTCATGCCTTTTATTCCCCATTAGACAGCAGTGAAAGTCAAGGTGCAATATTCTAGACAACGTATTTCTAAAAGCTGAGTAATGTTTCTCTTTTTTTTTTTTTTTCTGTTTCTGTGTATCTTCCATCCAGATCCCATTCTTTTCAGTGAACACATTTAGCTACTGACATCAAGAAAACAAAATTACACATTTTAAAAACAATGAAAGTGTGACAGTAAATGGCATTATGATAAAATAGGTGTAATGTGGCTATATTGTGGGCAGCAGATTGATGTTCTTAATTATTCATTTTCATGCTTTTAGGTGCTTGGATTTTTAATGTAATGTAATAGATATCATTTTATCACATTGTTACATTTAGTGCCTTCAAGTGGATTTAGGAATATGTCTGATGATTTGGTTTTTTTGTTTTGGTAATCTGGCAACAGTTGGATGAAATGCAGAAACATATAAAATGACAGGGTGGTGAGAAGGAAGGTCAGATAGATTTAATTTCCACAGCAGGGGGAAGGTGTAGGCTAAAAGAAGTTGGAGACCAGTTGTTTTCTTGCTACTTGTGTTGTGACAGAGCTGTTGCCAGCAACGTGGGAAATAATATTTATTTCTGTTGCAAAAGCTAGGGTTGAGGCTAAGGCTGTAACTGGGTTAACTGCCCCATCCTAATAACAGGTGGTGGCAAGAATACCCGAGTTGAGTTTGGTTACTTACATTGCCCTCTCAACATATTCCCCAACCCTCCCTGGGACAGTTGCAACCATCTTAGCTTATAAAGGGTCTGGGTTAGACAAAAGTCAGGAAAGCTTTTGCAGTTTTCCTGCCCTGCCTTCAGCTTGCTTTTCCAAGTTGCTGCAGTCCACATAGTAGAGATGGAGTCCTCTCTTGTATTCATCCTTGCCTTTATTTATTCCTTCCCACCCAGTCTGATTGTTGCTGGCCTTGAAATACATGTTTATGTGGCACAGGAGTAGGAGGACACCTCTGTATCCTTATAAGAGTTTTTCTTGAGTGTGGAACTAACATGACAGGAGGAAGCAGGAACAGGATCTATTTTTGGTATGACTCTTCCCTCACCTGGTGAACTGGAGAAGAATAAATTCTCATCTTTCTCGAGCATACCAGTCAGTAGCATCTCCCTGTCTTCATTGGAGAAGGAAATCCATGCTTTCAACAATTTATTTATAGAAACCAAATATCCATAACAGCTCAGTTGTCTGTAAGTCCATGGAAGAACAGTACAGTTCAAAGCAACTTTGAAGTACCTTGTCCTTTTGAGTAGCTGGGGTACAGATTTAAGCAGATTCATCTATACTTTGTACAGAAGTGACTGGAAATATTTCTGTTTACTCCTTTTGCCTTCTGGGCAAAGATTATGTTACTTTTCAGATTATGAGCTGAAAATATCTAATGCCCTCTCTTTAAGTGCAATGGAGAACATTTTGATTTTCATGGATACTGAATGCTAGTATGGATTTAGCAGCTCAGTTATTATTTGTCTTTCAGACCACTAAATCTGACATAGGTATTCCATGGGAAATAGAAATCATTTTGTTCCTCATGGTTATGAAATCATTAGAAAGGCTGAGGTAAATCTGTAATGGCTGACCATTAATATAATAGTTATATTTAATAATAAGCAACTTGTAGGCTTGGATTTTCTAAATGCTGTTACTGAGACAGCCACTAGTCTTGGTCTTTCCAAAGGACTATGGAGCTTTTGCCTTCCTTCAGATGAAGGCAGTCGGAGATGTTCACAGCACCCACACCATCTGGAACGCACTGCCCAGCAGCACCGGAAGCGAAATGTAACTATTAGACTAGCTCTTGCTTCAACCCATTTATATGTTGGTGTTTCTCGGATAAAATTTCTCACCTCTACATGATACCAGTATAGATTTGAGCCTTATGGCAGAAATGCTGAGTGGGTGGCAGAGATGTGAGCAACTTATGAAGCCAGTCTTGCTCCAGAGGTGCTACCCAGATGGCAGTTAGGCTCATCAAAAAGACTCATTATCTTTTCCTAACGTCAAGTTCCCATTGTCAAGCAAAACAGCTTAATCTAATGCAAACAACATGTGCAAGATGTTTGACTGTCTGGTGTCACCTATTTGATATATAAATATTTAAATATTAACTTATGAGATACTGTTTTTCTAACATGCAGCCCTGTGTTTTTCTAAGACACAGCAGCTATCCATCTGCCTTAACTATACAAAAGCACCCATATTTTCTAAAACTCAAGCGTGCTCTTGCATAATTGAAAAAAGTTCTAGTCGTTTTCTGAAAAGTGACAGTAAATAACTCCATTTTCATGCTTGGGATATTGAGTTATGCTGTCTCTTTCCAGCGATACAGTCTCACAGTCTTCAAATTAATCCTGTCTCTACAGACCTGTTGGGCACAATGAGTTACTGCAGATCTAGCTGCAGACAGCATCCATCTGATTCTGTTCATCCAGGAGGAACAGAATCCAGCTCTTAAAATCCATCCTTGGCTGGGCTGAAGTTGGCAGTTTGCAAGCGTGTATGAAGAGATCAGCTGCTTAAGGAAAGGCTGTTTCTGTGTTCTTTGGAGGAGACTGATCTTGTAAGAAAGAATGAATGCAGTAAATAGCTGAAAGCTGCTGTGCCAGACTAAAACAGGACAGAATGAGATTGTTGGTGTCCCAAATTTCTCCCTTTTCATGCTCCATTCTCTCCTCCAAATTGGCAGCAGTTTTCATGAACGCTCATTCCTTCCCCTAACTGCTGGCTAAAAGGCCATTTCGAAGACTGATGCAATATCATTCAAGATGAGACTGCTTTTCTTAGATACACAAGTTATTGTCATACTCCTATCCTTTCCCCTAAAACCCAAATACATCTGAAAGCCATGCTATTCCCTGTAAAATGCCCATCACGGTTCATTTTTCTTTCCCAGACCTTTTTATAGTCATAGCATAAAGGTTATTTTAACACTAGCTTTGTGACTGCCAATATAGTTACCGCACAGTTACGTAGTTTTTCCATGGAGACATGGGGCGTCTTATTCTTGGGGGGAACTCCAGCTTAGCAAGGTAAGACTGTGTTAAAACGGAAGCTATGTTAATTGCATAGTCTACCTTATTACCTTAAGCTTCAACCTTCTCTGAGCCATCAGTTGTTTGCTTTTTCCCTTGTGAAGTAATGCATCTGTACTTTCCTTTGTTTCTCACTTAATTTTGAAGTATTAATAGAACCTTTTCTTGATTGCTGGGTTATTTTACAAGCATTGCGTTTAAAACTTATTTTGCTTCCTAGCTTTTCTAACTCTGTTATTGCATTCTTGTGCTTTTTCTTCATATTCATCCTTAGTCCTGTGGCTTTTTCACCCTTTTTATATGAGTCCTTATCTTAAATACTAGCAAAGAGAAATTTTATTAAGAATTACTAAAAATTATTTAATTTCTTTTGTAACCTGTTTATAACAAGTGCATGATTCTGGATATTCTTTTACATTAAAAATAGTCTTGTAAATGTCTAAATTTGTTTTGATCTTGTGAATTCTTGTGACACTGAGTGAAAAGGATTTTCTCTTCAGTTTTGAGTTCATCACCTTCTACTTTCACTGCAGCTGTGGTTGTGTGGCAGTGTAGTATGATCCTATTGTGTTACACTGTTTTCTTGCCAACATGTGTACGTAGTTGTCTGCGCCTTTAAAAACATAATTTTGCATCTAAAATACATGATTCAATTCCTGTGGATATGGTTTTTTTTCCCGTTTCTTATATGAAAACAAAGTCATCAGCTCAAATAGTTTAATTATACCCAAAATCAATGGTGCCACTAGTACGGTCATGCCTGTGATGCTGTTTTGTTGAAGGTACATACATTCAAACTTTTACCTTCCAGCAGTACCAGTCGATCAGCATTTTGTAGACACTGCATGACTTTTCTGTAATTGATGTGTAATTCAGGGGCTGAAGTATAGAGCAGGAGCAGTTTTATCCCTAATTCTTCCACTTCTGGCACAGTTAAGATACCTCATTTTGCCCAAGTATTTGTATCTGTAGAATAGAATAGAGTCAATATTACCTCAGTAAAATGATACGAGATTGAATAGAAAGGCATTATGGAACCTGTAAAGAATACAGAGGATTGATTAGATGGGATTCATGTGTTTTTGAAAGGAGACAGATTTTTTATTTAGAAAAATAGTTTATATTTCTAACTCTTAAAAGTTGTATGTGGGAATTTTCCAAAGTGCTGTTTTGCCATTGATTTCAAAAGGAATGGAATTAATCTGATAAGATTTTATAAGAAAAATACTTACTTTGAATATTTTGCTAATGACATAATGATGTCACTCTCAGTTGTGTACTTTATCCCTATAAATGGCATATCTGATATGAATATATAAAACATTACACTTTTAGGAAAGTTACAGCTTAACAGGGCAAGGGAGTTGATGTCTTTATCTAAATAAGGAGAACATTTGGTGTTTAAATAAAGACAGCCACAGATTCAGAGAATGCACTACTGGTTTATTTATCCAAGTTCCTTTAGGGCTTGCATGCTGAAATGCTAAATTTGGCTCTACATTTCATGGATTATCAGGTTTACAGCCTACCTGTAGGACTATTTTCAGGAATTGTGTCTGATGTGAGAACTGATAGCTAGAAGATAATAGGTAGCAAACAGCAGCTTAGTAAAAGCTGATTCACTGTAAGGCAGCGTGTTTCAGGATGTGTTTCACTCTGTTTCAGGACAGACAGACAGTTTAGTTAAAATCAATGCCAGCAATACCTGAAACTCATCTGCTTGGCTTTGTGTTGAAGCAGGAAAAGGACATACCTTCAGGTGCAAGTGAGAGGCTTTAGGAGAATGTTTGAGGATTGATTTTTATTTTTTTCCCTCTGAAATGGATTAAGAGTGCTCATGGGATGAAACTTTGAGTGAGCAACTTCACCACACGCTTGTGGGTGCTGAGCTCGAAGCCTGCAAGGGCAACCGCCCCGGCCCTCAGGGCACCTTTGTCCCTGGACACTGGCTTTGAACCTGGGCCGTGTTTGGAGCTGGCCCGTTTTCTCAGATACTGGGAATTGAGGCCAGTTACTCCAGATGAGGAAGTAAATGAATGTCTTTAGCCTAGCATTTATAGTAACTAGCTGTTGTTAATTGTCTTGTGACGTGAAAAGGGACAAGCAAGTGTTTCCTGCTCGTCTTTTTTGGTAGCTTTCCATGTCTTAGGTGTGAGACAAGCATCTGAACTTTGTTGAACTTTGTAAACAGGAAAGTTTTTTGTGACCGTCTTCAGAGAAGGGCAATTTGAGTAATTTGTTTTATTTGTTAGAAAATGTCAACAGGTTTATGTCTGATGGAAGAAGACCAAAAAGACATTTGAAACTTTGAATGCTTTCTTGTGTTGTCTTCTATCAGCTAGTATAGCACAGTAAAACTTTCTCTGATACATTAGGGAAAATGCTTCTCAGGTTAATTCCAAGGTTAGGCATTTATTACTACTATGCTCAAAAGCATAGATTACTATGCATATGCATTGCATGTGAGTGAGAGATGTGGTTTTGGTACACCATTCAAAATTGACTGTATTTTCATGTTTGAAAATTCCATCAAAAAGAGAAACTTGGAATTGATTAATGGAGTTTTTGATGGAAAAGGAGCATTTTGAGGGTTTAGGAGTATTCTTGAACTCTGTTTAAATGAATAATTCGGCTTTGTGGGGAATATATTCACAACTGCGAATTGCAATCAACACAGGAAAAAAAATGCAAATAAGTGGTCAAAATACAGAATTAAGCAAAAAAAATATGTCCAAACCATTTCATAAAGCAGATGAACTTATGGAACTTATTATTACTATTTTTTTAATCTAAAATTGCTCTATCTGATGAAAAGATCTTCTGGGCCATAATATATAAGTGTATTCTACAGCAGAGACTAAAAAGGTCTTGAAAAAACATTTTTGGGGACAGGATTGATGAGAAGAGGGTAGGGAAAAGAAAGGAGGGAAATAAACAGTGAGGATAAAATGGAAATTAATGTAAGATCTACTAGCTGTAATATTTTTTAAGTTTCTGGAAAATTCAAATGACTACAGATCGAAGATTGTGAGACATGGTATCAGTTATGGCTCATAATCTTGGACTACAAATGAGATTTGCATTATTTTATCAAAGAAAAGATAATTTGATCTGCCCTAATTCTCAGGGGACAACCCAGCAGAGTTCCCATTCCTCTAGGAATTCCAAGAAAACATGTTAATTAGTCTGATTCATAGAGTCTGACTCTTCCCCCACTCTGGATTTGCCCTTGAAGATCTTCATTAACTGACTCTTATTAAGGGAGTCCATTTCATACATTCCTAATCATTGTCAGTACCCAAGTGCAGGCCTACTAGGTTTACCGAGAGTTGTGGCAATAGCTCACAGAAACGAATTACACAACTTACAGAAATGGGAAATAAGAACAGGCAATTTGTGTGCTTGTGTAATAACCAAATGATCAAAAATGGCCTAAATAAAGAGAATTGATCATCTGAAAGCATTTTTGTAGACATGCACACCAGGAAAATGTTTTTGCTTGTAGAAAAAAGCCAAGCAATCAAAACAGAATTAGAGCAGAAGTGCATGCTATGTGGAAAATCTTTCTTCATAATTTATGCTTTCAGCTCAGCATCAGGCTTACTTTGACCACCTTTGATGTTTCTTATAGTTCTAAGAACTTCTTACTTATTTTTGACCTAAAATTCCTGGGGCTTGGTTTTCTGTGGGATTGATTTTTGTTGGTTCTTAGGTGGCAGCATTTAAATGTTTGTTTGCAGAGAGACAGAAAGCTGGATCAAAAGATCTGTATCACTTCAAATTAAATGGGAGCCGGGGAGCACCGTCGATCAGAACTGTTAGCTGGGATCCTGGACTTAAAGCACACAAAAATAAAAAAAATTCTCTAATTTAAAGAACTCCTTGCACTAGTGACTTATTAACAGATAATACATAGCTAAGTCTTACTGCAAGGCAGATTTTCCTTTAATTTGCATCTACATCTTCATCATAGCTGTCAGGCTCTTGGTAAGTAGAAAGTTTTACAGTTAATAAAAAATACTACTGTGATCTTACTTTATTTGGTCTTTTTCAACTACAACTCGTATTTCCAGCTCCTCACTGCAAACAAAAGACCAAGAAATCAAAGAAAAAAATGTGGTGTTCTAAAATATTTGCCTGACTTCAGACATCAGGGCTTTAAGCAAAATATTAACTATTGTAGAGCTCCTGGTGGAAAGCTGTGAAAGTTAGGTATGTGAAACTATTGAAGTATTTATCACAGGGACTCACATATGGCACATCTCCATATTAAGAGGTTCTATGAAAATCTTAAGAAATTACATCATATGTCTCGCCACGAGCACTATAATTCCTTTAATGCTATCACATATGGGTCTGTTTCCAGAGAGTGGGCCCAGATTACCAACATGTGAAATTCACGAGAAAAAGTTCCTTTTTAATTGATTAAGAGTGGGAATGAGTTCTCTGTAATGTTGCCTTCAGAAACGTTTTTTTCAGGTTGTTTTCTTTTTGTCTAGAGGAGTTAATCTATTAGCCATAAAAGAATTGGGATATAAGTAGTGGATTGGGAATCAAACATGCACAACTGTTTGGCTACAAGTTAAAGTCCCAAGGGTCAAGGCAGACTTTCTTTTATTGAATATAATATTCCTTTGTTTGTGGGTGGATAGACTTACAAGTGAATTACAGAATGTTTAAGAAAGATATAGTTACATTCATTCTTTTAACCCCTCCCCATATCTTCAAATATTAAAAATGATATATCAGAAATTTAAGAATAAGGTTATATGACTGCCATATCACCACATTACTTAAAATAGTATTCTTTCTCTACTTTCTTAGGTGTCTGTTGTGACAATTACATTTTCACAAATATTATGACTAATAGACCATTTTTTCTGTGTAAAATTCCTATGTGGTATGATTTTCTATGCCATATCATTCTTTTAAGGAATTTAATAAAAATAAAAGCAGTGCGCCCCAAATTACTGGCATCTGAATTTGGCAAATCTGTGTGCAACTGAAGGTAGGGAGCTAAATAAATGAGTCCTTTTTCAAAATTTATAATTGGGATAATCATAATACTGCAGCCCATGGGGAGGAAGAGTAGATGGGGAGACATGAAGAATTAAATTTCTAAAAAAAAAGTTACAGAAAATAAAATCAAACCCTGTAAAGAGTATGTTATTCCTTTTTCCCTTGTACTAATCAATAACTATTGATACAGTTGAGAAAAGATGCTTAAAAGCCTGTTTTGTGACTGCTACTTCAGAAATTAAGAAAGAAATTGTAGCAATGTAAGTCTTCCTCCTTTAAACAATGGAGCAAATTGTATACTTTGAGGCACACCTGACTGTCTGAAACATACTGGGGATCTTTCAGCAGCAATTAGACTGCATGCTGCATATGCGTGTTCCATGTGAATGATGCTTAAGAAAGGAAGAATTAATGGGAACACTGATTTTCATCTATTCATTTATAGTAAAGAAGCTGTGGTCTTTTAAAACCTTCTGGAACATTTGAGATACAATTATTCAATCTTTCAAGGGACTCTGGGTAATTTTGGTTCAGGTTTCTAAGCGCTTCCTAAGCTGTTCAATTAGCTGCCCTTTGTAAAGTGCTATGAAAATGTAAAACACGATATAAATGCCATGTATCATAATTAGTAACTCACTAGTTTACTTCTGTGTGTACATTGAGTATTTTGGACAGGAAATACAGAGAGAGAACATACGTGTACTTCAGAAGAGAGTATGTTATGACGAAATGACTTGTTCAGAAGACTCCTTAAAGACAGCGGTACAGGAAATGCTTTATCTTTAACAAAAGCATGGTGACTTCTGAATATTACATCACCAAATGAGGAACCCACAAGCAAGACATAATTTTTACTGTAAGTACCACTACTATAGACAAATACTTAGTTTAGTTAAACTTTAGAGTTTTTATTCAGTTTCCATAACTTGAGAGTGTGGACTAGAATGTAGAATTAGATGAATTGTTTAATAATTAAATTGGAGAAAATGCCTCAATGACATACGTGTCCATTCTAAATGAAGGTCTCTTATTTTAGTTAATGGCCTTTCTTTTGAAATGCTGATTTTGTAGTGAGGTCTGTTTAGACATGACACTTGTGTATGTACTGAAGATTTGCGATATCTGAATGGCATAATTTAGGCAAGTTGCATCAGTTATCCAGTATGCTATTACTGAGAATGCTTATTTGGGAAGTTGGAGACATCCTTAACTTTGATCTGATCACAAATATCACTTAAATACTGTGCATATTTATTTACATATAACAATGTGATGATTAATTTGGAGCTTGGAGATGAAGAAACTGTTGAATAGACTGATCTTTATAAAAAAGCCCACTTAAAACACGCTTTCTCTTAAAGACATTAGTGTGAGTAGTCCCTACTGTAGTCAGATATTGGAGGTCCTTGTGGTTTTATTTGGTAATTATGAGCAGGTATGTAAGTTTTGACTGGAAAGTTTTCTCAGGCCCTAAGGAAAATCCTAGCCAAAATCTGAGAGAGAAACCTCTAGTGCTTAGACTGCATGAAAGAGGAAAATCTATTTGCAGATCTCTGTCAGACTAGGGACTTGCACTGTAGTTTTCTGAATTGGAGATGAGTCTTTTGAGCCACCACAAAAGGAGCTGTTCTGGGTTTACAATATTTCCTTTCCTTTTGTGTATTTTTTTGTTCTGCTTTTTTTTTCTTTTTTTTTTTCCCCCCAAAAAAAACCCTTTAGAAAATGCTGCTTCCTTCCAATGTGATGTATGAGTGTTTTGTTTGTGAGCAGGAATTTTCTCCTGCTTGGTTGTCTGTAGCCCTCACTAAACATAAGGGTAAACATAACCTAAAGTAATTGTGTTGGATTGAGGATAAACAATTTATCACCTCATAATGGAACCTTTAGTGCCATGTAACGGAACTATTCTTTGATGCAGTTCTGTTGTTTGCAGAGTTATGTGTCTCCTTTGGATCACTGTCTACTGTTCAATATTCCTGAAAGTGAACTAGAATTTAACTTTGTTTTGAATGCTTAATTATGCTGAAATGATGCCTTCCAAAACACTTAACCCTTTTTATTGAATGGTCCCTTTTCTTTGAATTAATTGAATCCTTTATCTTATACTCCTTTTACTGCTTTAAGGTGTGTACCATGGATGTGAATGTTCAGGCTGGAATTAGTGATTAAAAAGACCAGCCTGTGGTGATTTCTCCTTGTTTTACTTTCCTTCCTTTTCTACTCTGAGTATCAGCGATTACATACTCTTCACTAGAGTTATTTTAACATTGCTTTTTGAAGCACTGTCAGAGGCTCTAGATAACCTGTCAACCATTAGCATTAAAGCTGAAGAATAAGTAGTTAGGAAGACTACTTAGGAATCTTTAGGAAGCTGATGAGCTCAAGCATTTACTTTTAAATACTGAAAACACCACCATCACCACCACCAAGTTATTTTTTATCACTTTTTATCCCATGATACCAGCTGAGGTAAGTTACACTGAGGTACCAAGACTGCTGTAGCACCCAAGTGCAGCTGTTCCATAGCCTGCAGCACCACTACAACCTCATGACAAGTGAAGAATACATTTGCAAAGTCTAAAGGAGACCTCAGGCAGGCAGAATGTAATTACTTAACTAGAATTTAAGTAAGGCCGCAGGACCACCTGGGAAGGAAGGTGTTGCTCGCTGTTAGTAGGGTGCCAGACAGGAAATGTTTTTAGATTATTTACTACATAGAGTAACCTACAGTGCAGTCATAATTTAAAATGATAGAATTCTAAAGAGAAAAATGTACAGTGTCAGTAATTTTCAGCCTAGTAATGAAGCATAATGGAGCAGAGCCATCATGCTATATTATGCAATCTGCATTTTATAGAATGTGTGAATATAACTTCAGTTATTTGCTGTCTATTGGGTGAAATTACACCAACTTAAAATTTAAAAACAAAAAGTACTTTTCAAATGAAAAGGGGAGGAAGTAGCAACTCTGTCCTCTCTGAAATGGAATTTTCATGTAGGGACTTTGATTAGTCAGACACAATCCTTTTCTGTATTTATCGGTGGCATTAAATCTGCAGGGTATATTAGAGTATCTGTCAAAAGAGAGTTGGTGCACCACATATAAGTGGAAGGTGGAGGTAAATATTAGCCATGGACTGTAGCACAAACTCCTTTTCATATGAAAAACAAAACATAATGCAAACAAGTCAAAAAGATCAGACGTGATTTGCTTTGAAGGTTGTGTCTAACAGACATTTAATCTGCACATCTTTAGGGTTATTGATGCTGTTTCAGTATTTGCAAGACAGATGTTGCCTCAAAAGCTATAACCTAAAATGAGAAAGGTGAACTAAGAGCAAAAATGAGGAAAAATCTTAAACAATCTAATACTACAAAGAGCACCTCAACTTGTTTCTGAGGATACAGGAGAAGCTGAGGTGAAAGTCTGTTAAGAGAGTGGAAAAGATAAAATATTTGTGGTATTTCTAAATGTCTTAGAAATAGGTATTATGTTTGAAAGCAGAGGAGAAAAAGTAGAAGGCTGTCCCAGAACTGGCAGTCATTGTTTGACTAACTGTTTGCCTTGCAAATATTTTTGGTACATGCTAGATCATGCTGCAGCCAAATGGATGATGTTTTATTCTTGTAGCCTCTGTTTCATTATTCCACTGGTCTTCAAACTTTCTAGTTTTCTAGGTTAGCTAAGGAGCTGCATCAGTAAATATAGCCAGGCATTTGTCAACCCACTACAGCTCTAAGGTCTTAGTTTGCAGAGATTATTTAAATTTATGTATGCTTAGTATGTATGCTTTGTGTTTCTCCTGGCCCTTGGTGAGAATTCTACTGTGGTCAAGATTTTAAATTTGGAAGTATACCAAGTGCAGGAACAGGAGAAAGCTGAAAATTGCCTGGGAGAAGATAATAAGACAGGGTTTGAAAAAAATAGAGCAAAAAAAAATAGATGGAAATTAATTCCTAATACCTTAAAGTATGACGTCAAAAAGATAAGCAGTACTGACAAAGCATGTTTGAGAAGTTGAGAGGCATCATGTTGAGATTAAGTCATTTTTCATACTTTTATTTTAATGTGATTGATTGACATAGATAAAATAGATGGTAGTTTAATTTTCTTGTATGTATAACCACTTCCCATCTTAATTAATCTGTAATTAAAAGGGAGGGTTTACTTCCTACATCCTCTTCTGAAAGAGAAAGGAACTGCTCTGTGCTGGCAGGCAAATTCATGTAATGTTCAACGCGGTATAATGCTGAGATCTTCAGTATGATGCGGTAAACCACAAAATAACATGAAGACAAATACCTTTTTAGGCTCCTTCCACTGTTTTATTTATTACATCTTTCTTCATTTTTTGACTGGTGGAGAGGAAAAAAATGCATGATTTAAAGTAGACATAACCACTTTTTAGCGATTTTGTGTTTTGAGACAATACTTACTACGTGAAACATTACAGTAAATGCATAGAGTTGTCCATGCATGATTTTTGAGTTACTCAAAGAGAGCACATCTTTCTAAAGGGAGGTCAGAGTAGGCTGGGAGAGGGATGCTTTTATTCATGCAATATATCCTGTAAGGATACAATGCGGATTAACAGTGAAACGTAATATACTGTAGTCCAGGATTCCACAGCGGTCTAGCACAAGTGTGTTGTGGGGTTTTTTTCTACGTCCTCTTTCCCATCGCCACAAGTTTAGGCCAGGATCTAAAAATTCCTTTCCTAACTGTTCTGTCTGCACACTTTGACTATCAAATCCATAAAGTTTGGGCAGGTTCTGGTTCCTGTCAATACAAACAATCCAAAATGTTTAGGCACAAGAGTCCAGTGTGATTTTTCTGAATAAGCACTGACCAAAAATAGCCATGACTTTTGAGTTTTTGCCTCCTGAAGCATTGTTGCAATAGCACTCTCCTAAATCGAAATCAGTGACAAAAGTTGCAGAACATTAGCCTGTCTTCAGTGTTCAGCTTCTGTTCCTAGTGTTTTGGAAGATGGAGATCAGCTTTCTTTGGTCACTGTTTAGTCTTTGAAATAGCCTGACTATCACTTAGTGGATTAAGTAGATGCTATTTTCTCTGTAAATTACTGTAACTATCATAGATGAAATGTGGCTCTGCAGCTGTGCAAGGATACAGCATCAAAGCACAGGGTTCTAGTGGTGGGACCAAGGGAAACTGAGTGGTCGAGAGCTGTCAGCGACGAGGCTGCGACATTTAGTGCTCAGCCTGTATGGACTCGGGAAGAAGAGAGAAGAACCAAGTACTAATCCAGGCAAGACAGACCTGGTTGTCAGAAAGAGGGTGCCTGGCGACAGAGCTTTCTGCAGAGAGCTTTTTAACTCTCACCTCTCTCAAACGAGACCAAACCAACCTCAGTACAGCTCTGCAGCTTTCTATCCCTGTATGCTTCAAAGAATTGAAGTCTTTTCTGCGCTTAGACTAAAGCAACCCCAATAAGAGACAATTGTGAGAGATTGAGTTCTGGATGGTTACTTTAATCCTTTTGCTGAAACGCCAACAATTTACAAAGCAGCATTAGCAGTAAGGTTTTTACTTTCTTAAACTTCAGTAAAATCAGCCCTCCAAAAGGAAGACTGTCTTTTAATTCTTGAAATAAATCCATTGCATTGCAGGGACACTTAACTAAGTAATTGATATTTTTTATTTTATTTTTTAAAGAAGACTCATGTTCTATGTTATGAAACATTGAGAAAGATTTTAAAAATTGCTCTCTAAAATATGTTTTACACACATTCTGCAAGAATCTGCACTCTCAGATCTATAAAGACATGCTCTTAGGCATAAAAGCAAAATTCCTTTGCCAGCCTATAATCCATTTTAACAACTACATTTATTTCAGAAAAATATTAAATTAAAAACAAAACTCGGGATACATGAACGCACGTGAAACAGCAAAAACATTGAATTGCCAGCTAGCGAGCTTGAAGCATGAAATTTTGCAAAGTTCTAGTTAAAAAAAGTAGAAAGAAAATCAGGATTTTTTAAAAAGAAAAAGAACATAATTTCTTTGCTCCATGATATCCAAAATGCTTTAACTTATGCCTAAGTTATTAGGAAGGCATTTTCTCCCCTGTCTAGGGTGCATAGTAAATATCGAGCTAGATGGAGTGCCTCTTTTTTCTTAAATAGAAGCTAAAACTGCAGCGCTTCATCCTTTCCCTGGATGAATAGTCCTTTTGTAGCAGGTGACTTTGCATGTGGCCAGGGGCCACAAAGTAGCACTTTTAGGCAGCTTTCTAGTTTTAACTTTGGAGCCACATCTTTGAATTCTGGCTTATGAAATGGATTTACAAACAAGCAACAACGACAAAAGTCTACCTTGAAAGTCTGCTTCCAGTAGACAAGCAACTGCATTCTAGAAATGCGTTGTCTCTGTACAAGCGGTTTGTACAGGTGTGAGGCCACAGGGCTGGTAGCGCTGCACTGCGGGAAGGACTGAACAGGAGAGGTGCCTGCATGTGAGGTTGGTTCATGTGCTATCCCTGTTTTGGGTAAAAATAGAGATATTTGAAAGATACTGTTTTGATTTTAAACAAATTATTTAATACATTTATAGATCCATGAACATCACTTTTTCAATGAATGGAAAAAAGTATCTGAAATATGTTAAAAATTAACCATAATGAAGAATGAAAGGTAGTTTTCATTACTGCAGGCTATTTGTTCTTGGAATTAATAGACAAAAGAATTGTGATTTCTTGAAATTAAATATATGGCACTAAAATGATAGTCATCAAAAATTAAAAGTTTGATTTTGGGGTCAAATTAAAGGCTGCCTACAGTGTCTTACTTCAGAAGATGTACAGGGAGACCAGTATGTCCCATATTAGTTATTTAAATATTAACCTGACCCATGTTAGATGAAGAATGCCTGTTGCTGGTTACATGTAACAAAAAAGCTGTCACTTCTTTTTAATTTTGATTCTGCATATAAACCAATTCAAAAGCCCCAAATACATCCTAATATCTCTTTTGATCTGGATTATTTTTTTTGGTCTTAGTCTCAGCCTCTTTCCAAGTTAGAATAGTCACTTATTTAAAAGCTTGATGGCAAAATGAAGTGATTGAAAATACATAACCTGAATTAGGAAACTATTTTATTTACTTTGGGATCAGGATTAAGATTATAATATAATGCTTTTTATTGATGATATGTGGTGGGAACAGAAGCTCAGAGAAGAATAACATTTTTTCTATGAAATGAATTAGCAGTTTTAGGAGCTGTTGTACTAGAACAATATATTGGATACAGATAGATATAGCTAGAAAGCAACTTAAGGGAGCTTATAAGCTCACTTTTTCCTGCTACCTGATAAGTATGTAAGTCTCCATATATAAAATCAGTGGGATTGTATACAGGCATAAAAATCCGTTCAGAATTGATTGACAAATAGAAGAAACCCTGCCAACCCTGTTCTAAGCCAAAATATGTTGCTTATTTCTGTATTTAACAGGGACCAAACCTTGCACCAAAGCTAAAAAAAAATTATTTCCATTTCATATGTTTGTACTAAAAATGTTATGCATAGTTTATTTAGCAGAAAAATGATTTTGACTCCTTCTCTCCCTCAAAGATTTGGAGTAATATATCTTATTATAAATGAAGCGTCTGTTAATACCAGAAAAAAAATCTTTCTTAACAGTCACTTGAATGATGGAGTGGTGGTTGCTGAACCGTTCATTTGAAAACTCATCAAGTTGCACAGTAATCACGGAATCTCTGGTTTTATTATCCTTTATGCTGCTGAGAAATGCCTACTGTTTTGTTGTTCTGTTTTCATTTTCATCGTGTTCCAAACCAGAAATGTATCACTGTCTTAAAATGTGTTGGTAGGTTATAGAGAAAGGCAAGTGAAAGGTCAAATCTCTTGCAAACTGGTAAAACTACATAACTTAAATTTCAATAGAAACCACATTATATGACCAGAGATAAACAACTTTTGGATTGTAGTATAATTTATAAAATAAAGAACATTATCATTAAGGGCGCCTGGGACTGTAGCACTGATGAATAAGGCAAAATTCCCATTGACTTGCCTTTAGATGTGTGCTGGGTTCTTGTTTGGTTGAGGTAAGGGCATTTGTTTGAATTTTCTCTGCTGCATGTAATACCTCTTTCATTTTTTCCCACTCTTCACAATAACGCACGTACAAAACAAAAAACTCCTCACTGGGAGACATGCCTACATAATGATTTTATCTTGCTAATATTGCCATTATTCCCTCAAATAGATGTTTCAATTTTCCCACCTACCATTTGCTTTATATTTGCTCACAAAACAACTTAGTGTATTGTGTGCACTTATGTACACACAGGAGAGTTAGTAGAATGCCAAAGACAGTGCTGACACCATGCTCTGTTTTCTCAGACTTGTAACTTTACCTCCAAAGGACTCTTAAGAGGTTGCTGCAGGATCCCTTCAAAGTCTCGTTCTGCCCCCATTCCTTGGTTGATGAGGATAGCTTCAGAGATGTTACCACCATACCAGAAGTGGTGGGAGGGATGCAGAGGCCATACCAGAGGTTGTGCAGGTGATCTTCATCACGTGGAAGACAGGAGGCTGTGCAGCAGCCTCAACAGCTCTGAGAGCTGAATCTTCACACCCTTTTTGGAGTACTCTCATGGTGTAAATCAGTGAGGCCATGGCAGCTGCTGGCCGTGCTTGCTAACCAACACATGTACCAGAAGAGATCTGCCTTCATCCCCACTGTTCCTCTCACATGGAGAAAGCAGAGCCTTGAACAACTGGTTATGCGTTCAAATAAGAGGCTTTATTTGACTATTACTGTACCAGTGCTGCCCAAACTGCTTCTGTCCAACTCTCCTGTAGAAAGGGAGACAGATCAGCAGAGTCCATCTGTAACATGAACATGTTGCTGGTTGAGCCTGGTGTGCATAGTCTGATCTCTCACACAAATAAGCTTTTGCTTCCAAAGAAGTCCAGGCAGAAAGAAATCAGACATTGGAGGCGAGCACAACATTTTGAAAATCACAATGAACTTGTATTATATACTTTTTTTTTAAGGTGTGCTATGTCCAGTATAACCTTGCCTATTGCAAAGAACCAAATCAAGTAGTGAAACAATATCCACTACCAATTCATCTAGGAAAAGATTTCTAAAGTTTTCTTGAGGCCTTTTTTTAGAATGTTGTGGTTCTTCAGATGAGACATCAACTACTTTCAAACGTTACTGTAATTATTTTAAGGAATTTTGAAAACCATTAGTCAAGAAGAGTATAAAAAACACGATTGCAGAAATAATCTGGTTTGGGGCTGAAGTGGAAAGATGTATAGCCCCCATTGCTGATGTATATGGAGAAATAACATGATGAAAAGTGATAGGCATCATCATACTTTTGCTTTAATTTGGACAACCCATGTAAAGAATAAACTGTAGGAGACTGAAAGTAAAATCCTATGAATGTATGAGTCACTGCTGCTTGGATTTGATGACCTCTGGAATGCAATTTCCTATGAACAGAACAGTTACAAGAAAATGGCAGAGAAGGTCCTCACTGAAGAGCTCTGCTGACGTAGCTCAGCCCCGCTGTAGCTGGTATTTCAGAATATGAGGTATACTTCGCCATCTGTCTTCTGGGCCACGATCATCTCTCTTTGTACCATCAGCAAACACAGAGAGGCAAGACACTCAGGAGATGCTGCACGCTACAGCTTCCCTGTGTTCTTTGTATGTGCTGCTTGGATTTGAGTCCTTTTTGAGACTGTGGCAATTACCACGTAATGTGACAGCAGTGGCTTTATGGTGGTTCTGCAACTTACTGAGAAATGGCCAGCTCTCAGCCTGTGAGCCAAAGTAGAAAGTAACAGTACTTGTCCTCTTCAAAGTGGGACAGAATTCTTGCCTTTACCAAAGTGTATCATACGGAAGTAAAATTAAGTGTAAAACTCAATTGAATCAATAATGAAACTCAGTGAAACCAATGTTTCACTGCAGATACTTAACTAGACAGTTTTTCTTCATTGTTGCCTGGGCGCTGCACGTGAACTGTGTTGCCATTTGCCTGTATAGCAAGTGTTCTGGGAATCTTTTCTTTAGCTACTTAGAGTTGCTGCAAGAGTCTTGGTTCTCTTGCTACATAAATGCAATCTGATATTAAAAAAATCCCAAAGAAGCTGTGCCTTTTTACCCAGGGTAAGAAAAGATTAATTTAATGAACAAGGAGTTGGTAGCAATGGTATACTTCTGGTATTCTTTAAAATATACAATATATATAAAATTGCATCTGAAAAGCCTTTCCTTTATGAATATAAGGAGAAAAAGCTGTTTTGGCATAAGTAAAATCCTCAGAGAGAAGAAACCATATGTTACTGACCTTGCAAATTATAAATTTTTGGTCATTTATACACTTCATTCCATTAATCCTGTCCTTGTACAGACTGTAAGGAGGCTGGGATACTTAAATTCAAGAAACCGCTTGTATCCAGCAGTATCCAGTAGAAGGAGACACCACCATGAAAAGCTCACCCAGACTGCTATTGTGTGGTAAAAAGAAGGCATGCAGATGAGGAATGAAATTCTGTATAGAAGTTTTCTTTCTGTAAGTTACAGATGCTATTGCTTCTGTAGAGAACTGAGCACTTGTGCAAGGAAGAGAACAACATCTTCACAATGCAAATGTGCAAAGCTATGGAGTAGGGTGGCTTAAAAGATCAAATTGAAAACTGGTGGATATAAAATGTCCTGTCATTACATCATGACAGGAAAGAAAAACGCAGCTATATCCAGGAAACACATTTATCAACAGGCTTTGCAAAAGTATTTGGGATTTCTAGTAAACCATAACAAACACTGCAGAAATCCTGTGTTTAGCTGTGGGTGCAGAACAACTTCTTTGCAAAAACTCAAGTACACATAAAGCTATGGGGAGACGGGACTGTAACAGGACAGTGATGGCAGAACTGTGGATGTCTCCAGCTGTATGACTTGAGAGTGTGTTGTAAAGCAGCCTGTATGATAGACCTCAAGACAGAAAAGCATCATCTCTTGAGCAGAGGGTCATTCCTGGCACAGGTTGGCAGTCCTCACAGTTAAGAACGGGGGAAGTCTACTGACTTCTCTACCGAACTCCCAACCATCCTTTCGAAATTCTCCAGCTAGGTAGGCATTTGTCTGGGAATCTGTGTTGGCTTCTCCAAAATGTATTCACTGATCCACTGGGCGCTGTTCACTTTGCATTTTAAATTAACACTAAAGTGTGCATTAGAGCTCTGTTTTCTATAATCTATGGGAAAAATGATGGGGTGGGAACTTTCTTTTTACAGTATTCAACACTGCATAGTGCCTTAGCCATGCACGGCTTTTGTGCATGGATGTAATTATACCCTGTAGTCTAGCTATGGGTGTCTCTTTGCATCACTGCAGAGTTAGCATACGGTAATAGGGATGCATGACACTTACAAAAAACTAATGCCTTCATCCAGGTTGGTGGCAGACAGAACTAGACAGCAGCAATGCACATCTGGCATAGAGCGGACAAGGCTGTGTTTTTATTCTTTGCTACCATGTATTGGAGATGGTGAGAAATTTTTTTGAGGTGTAAGAAAATGTCTTTGATGACAGAAGCCAGTTCTTCAAGAAGAAAAACTTTGCTCACAGGAAAACACTGGTCTAACTGAAACTTCCCATGGGAACCTGCATTTCAGCTCCACCATGGGCACAAGAATGCAACTACTTGGTACTGCCAGGCTAGGTAAGGTTCTGGATCAAGCAGATTAATACTGTCTCTTGACTCTTCCATATTCCAGCTGAGGGTTCTGACTTACAGTCTAGTTGTTTTTGTGGGATGTGTGAGGGTCTTTTACTTAGTTCTTAAAAAAAGGAAAAAAAAAAAAGATTTAAAAAGTTTTCAAAAGTTTTCATTCTCACAGTATGTGGAAGAGGGCATTCACACATGTGGGAAGATCCAGCTTCTGACTACCTGTGCAGTCAGTGCACACACTGCCTTAGTTCAGCTTCAGCAATTGCCTGGCTTCTTAGATCCTCCTCAGCAGTAAGTCAGTCATATCAGCTCTGACACCCTTTAGATGAAACAAGAAAAGATTTTAATTTACCCAAAGTAAGAAGAATAACTCTTAAGAGCAGAGAAAATGGAGATGGAAAAATACTGAGAAGAAAACATTTAGATAACTGAACAACCCACAGTCAGCCCATGCCCACTCTTCTGATTCATTTTCCTAGCTCTATCCACAAACACATATTTTCTTCCCTGTGATTGCCCCAGGAAGGGTTGTCCTCCTATTCACTATGACATTCTTTCTATTTCACATGGGAACAAGCACAGCCTCTTCTGCAATTTCCAAACACGTATTATAAACAGAAGTATATTGTATGGGGAAAGTAACCTTGCTAACCTATGCAAATATCAGAGAAGAGTGTGAGGATTATATTAGAAAGGGTAAAAAAGAGTTAGTAAGATGAAGGAGTAGAAAAAGCAGAAAAAGGGTGTTCCCACTGCTTTTTAAATCTGTCTTTAAATAATTTACTTGGCATTTTGACAGCTCACAATTTGATTTTTTTCATTCATCTTAATATTTAATCACAATTTTTAATTATATTAGTAACTTGAGGCTACTTCTTAACTCAGCAATAGCTTCATCTTCTATTAATAAATGGCACATATCCGTGGCTTTGACACTTACTTGCTGCAAGTGTTTTGGCTTTGATAGAACATGCAGTCCAGGACACCGTTATTGCCTCTTAAATCTCAAATCTTCTCAAGTTATCAGTACAGTGTTTCACCCTGATGATGATTAACTTAGCATAAAAATGTTTGATTTTCACCGTAGTTCTTAGTGCTACTGTTGCTAAAAATACAGGAGATCACAGAACAAGACCTTAAAAAAAAAATCTTACTCTAAGAGACATTCTTCCAGATGATTTTTCTTCTCCTTAGTCTGGAGAAGGGACGGCCTGGTACCTGAGAGCTGTGGGGTGGAAGAATGTTACATCTCAGTGTGTGTCACTGAAAGGGTTTGGGATTAAGGTCTCGGGTTTTTTGAGCTGCACGTGAAATGAACTCCCATGCTGGAGTTACAGTGGTCATGTGGCAGTGGGCTGCATTGGTTTGGAGGCTGCTGGGGGACATGAGCCAATGGGCATGAATTCGTCTGGGATGCAGAGGCCATCCAGCCCAAATCCCCAAGGGAACAGTAAAAGATCTGGGACTTGCTGAGCTATCCACTCTCCCTACAGCTCTCTAAAGTCTATGTGGCTCTGTGAAGACTGGAGAATGTGGCTTATGGGGTCAGGAAGATTGACCATCTCTCCGCCCAACCTCAGACCAATCTTCTGTTTTTGCAGGCAGCATGTCAGATAAACCTTTATTATAAATTGACCAGCCTCTATTTTACAACGTTAGGTTTTTGTTCTCATCCTCCCTATTGAGAGTTTGTTCCACAAGCTGGCTCTTCTCATGCTTTTTGTGATTTCCAGCCAAAATTTATTCACAGAATGGGTTTGGTTTTGTGCCAGCGTGGTCCCTTAGCTCAAAAAAGTCTTTTTGATTGATCTACATGCAGCAATCAGATGTCTTCTCAGCCTTCATTTTGCCAGAATAAAAGTGAGCTGAGCTCTTCCAGTTTCCTCTGACACAATCCATCGAGAAGTCTTTTCTGCTCCTCTTCGGGTTAATTTTTGTGGAGCACCAATGACTAGAACTAAGTGCGCTGTTCCCACAGATGTTTCACTGGGGTCCATGGGTTGGCATGCAGCACTCAGATAGCACTTTCTGGCCAAACCCCACCTCCCATGTATTGTTGATACTAGCAAAAATAATCAGTATAAACAAGATGGTGGATTTAACAGGACTTCTAATAAATTTGGTTAAAACAGACTAGAAGGGCCCAGCTTATCTTGTGGCAGTTCTTTGTATTCATACAGTGATAACACCAGGATCAGGAACCAGAATGCACTGGCCCACATGGGTAATGCTGTTTGTAGGTGGGTCTTAAAGAATCAGTACCCCAAATGTGTGATGTTTGGTGGCTTTCAGCTCAGGGGCTCGCCACTTTGGGTTCCTTTCAGAAAGTGCTAACTCTCCCTATTCATTTATAGGAGACCTACTGCTCCTATGAATCTCCTTCCTATAGCCATAAAGCTTATTTTAGACTCAGGTTGAAGCAAGGGTTTAAGGATAATTGGACCCTGAATAGTCTTGGGCAGAAGTGTAACATTCCCCGTGCAATGTATTGCTTTGAACCAGAACAGATCAACAGCAAGAGGAGGAAGAAGAGAAGCATCAGATTCCTTCTCTCACTCCAGTGTTACATATACCTGATATGTATTTGCCAGTTTACCTGTTAAAATTGGAAAGATTCATCACAGTTACAAGATCCAACCTGGGCACTTGCATTAATTACAACCAAGAGCACTCTATGGTATCTGAAGAAGAGACAGAAAAAGAAATGTGCATTCAGTGTCAGAAAGGTAGAAGAAAATGTGAGGGATGAAGGACCTGGAACAGCAGCTAAGGACTGCAGCTGTTGCACCTGGGGTTCTCAAGAAAACCATCATGCAGAGGGATTAAAGGAGAATTTTGTCTCTTCAAAAAGAAAAGTTTCTAAAGAAAAAGGTAGGCAAAAGCTAGCTACTCTGTTTTCTAGTAACCTCAGGCCAGAGGCAGTGGGTATTATTTAATAACCTACAATTAAAGAAGAGCAGTCTAATTACCAGTTTGTGCTAAAAAAAAAAGTTGAGAGAGTCACGCTCTTTGAAAGAATGAAATTCTGAGAGGATTAATTGCATGTGAAATACCCCAAAGAGAAATTTACTTAAATTTTTTAAGAACCCCATACTTTTTTCCCTCTTTATGGGATCCTAATTTTGAGATCAGATTGCAATAGAGAGACCAAAACTGAGAGCAAAACATCATATGAGATTCTGACTTACATTTAGAAGTAGCTGTGTTAGTTTGCCAGGCTGCAGAACACTCTTGGATGAGAATGCAAGTTTTAGAAAGAAAGGAGGTGATGGCACAGTAGACTGGGCCGACAAACAAGTCTTATTAAAAAAAAAATGGATTGACAAAGTAAAAAAAAGCAGCAGTTCAATTCTCATGTGGAATGAATTTGCAAGAAGTAATGTGAAAGTTTACACTTGAAGGAAAAAATGGGGAACTAAATGCCTGGCCTTTGATAGAGCTACTATTTTGGCAAGAAACAAAACTGTCTGTAGGAAGCTGTACCTAAAACGAAATTAAGTGTAAGTATTCTGCACAGTGAAGAAGATTGTTATGTGGCAATTGGTCAGAGAGCTATTTCAGATGACTGAAATGCCCCCTTGAACATGAATGGAATTGTTGTTGCTTATAAATCAGATATTGATACCCATGTCAATATGAAATCTTAAGTCAATTTGAATACAAACGAAAAAGCCCAGGTTGTGCAGTAACAAACACAGTTCTGTAACAGCTGTATACAAACTAAATGTAATTGCAAAGCAGTCTCTTGAAAACATAGAATTTTACTGATTATGGAGGGAAATAGAGGCTTATACAGGGAGTATGTATAAGCTAGAAGGCCAGAAGCACTTGGAGGTAGAAAGAAAAAACAGATTAAAAAACCCCAAACTAAATTAAGATATAGACAGCAAAGAAAAAATCATTAGGCAAATTTCACAAAGAAAAAAGACAATTAAAAGTCATTACAGTTGTAAGAGAACACTAAGGAAAATGTAGAATAAAGATCAGAAGTTGTTAAACACATGTGCATGATTGAAGAAACTTTTTACCCATGATCATCATATCGATATATATTTTGGAGATTCTAGAAACAAATGTCCATTACAAAGGAGAAAAATGGCCCAGTTCTCTCAGTGCACGTTTACAACTGAATACACAAAGAGCTAAACCGCAACCTGTTAAAAATTTCTTGTCCACAGGGAACTCTCCATGTAATGTTGTCAAGTCACTATTTTCTAGGTCCCTTTGATAAAAATGGACATAACGGCACTTTTCCACCTCAAAGAATTAATGAAATAAAGAGCACTTCACAATGTTTAACATATATATGCTATTGTAATGAGGCCAATACACACATCTTACCTAGTTAAACTTAGCAGTCTGTACTAGAGAGAAAATTTATGGTAAGGACTGGAAGAATAAGCGACTTTGAATTATTGGCATGCCCTCCGTTCTAAATTAATGGGTGACTGTCTTTTGGCTTGATTCATACGCTGATTTTGAATATGATGGGTAAGTGGGTTTCTGACATAGTTTGACTGTATCCAAAACCTAGCTCTGCGCACTTTTTTTCAGGTACACTTTTTTTAGTGTTTGCCTTTAGTGCTTTCCTGCAGTTAGTATTTTCTGAGAGCTGCGCTCTGCTGAATGCCCGTGGAAACTTCTCAAACAGGTAGGCTACTTCTGTCACGGTATGCGGGAGTTCTTCTCATTTCCCTGGGCTCAGAAGCAGATGCAGGCTGAATGCCACTGCTGTACTGGGGCAAGACGCAGGCATGCACCGTTCCCTTGTCCCTGCACCTCTCAGACCCAGTTCCCATGCCAAGGAAAGCTCAAGCCCAGGGCCTGAGCGTGAGCCATGGCATGTTGTAGCCGGGCGTTGGTCTGAACGCTCTGTGGAGCAGGACCCTGGGGCGTGCCAAGGCATGCATGGGAACAGAAATACAGACACAGCCATAGATAATGTGAGAACTGAAGGCCTGTAAGTTTTTAGGCTTCCTTTGAAGTCGATGGGAATTTGTCTGAATAAGGTATGCATAAAAATAGAATAAGTGTTCAGTTTTGGCCTGTTAGGACATGGGTGCCAATAGTGAATGCTTTAGTGCCAAAATCATAAGCAGCTAAATATTTGGGGATTAAGAATACTCCACCCAATGGCTTGCTGGTTAAAGCATTCACAGGGAGGTAGAAGATGTGAGCCCAAATCTCCTTTCCTGTCTCCTGGGTGGATGCTTCAGCTACTGAGTTGCACCGAGTGGTGCCTTTTAGCTCTTTGTTCTCTCCCTTCCCACTTTTTACTCCATCCTTGTCGAGTACTTTAGAAAGCCCACCAAAACAACATCTGGAATCTGAAGTGTGGACAGATCCTCCCTTGAGATACTTAAATCCCAGACCTTGACAGGGTTTAGTACACTTCTTTTTCTGTAGCATTGCCCAGTGGCTAGTTGATAGAATTTCCTGGAAGACTGTTATGAGTTCCTCTTGTGGGTGACTGACTTTCCCCATATATTATATAGGGAACTCAGGCTCTAACTTTGGTCTGCATCTGCTGCGTTTAACTAAAGCTAGGTGCATCAGTGCAGAACATGGTGACTCTTAAATCACTGTGTTGACTAAGCCCAAAGCCTGTAAGAGCCGAGGTGAAATCACAAGACAGAAAGACCAAAGCTTGGCTGACTTTATTTAGAGTGGTGTAATCTAAGTCAGTGAGATCACATCAATACCCAGTAACTGAAGAGATGTCAATCTGGACTGGAAGACAGACTGGGTCACCTACCCTTGTCCTCCATTATTGCAGGCAGCTAGACCGTGTCATTCCTTTCACAAACTGGTGACCCTCCAGCCTCCAGCTTGACATTACATATTCTGTAGCATTAAACGGATATGAGTCTAAGGAACTAAAGTTACAGACTTTACTACGGCAGCATCTTGTATATCAGTATGTCTGTAGTAAGGGGCCTTAGGGAACACTTATGGTAAGATAGCGAGTCCCGTGCTGCAGGTCAGAAAGTCACACATTTCAGTGCCAGTAGTCTGTTCAGCTAAGTGATAGCTCTATCTTTGTTGCATTATAGGCGTGTATAAACAAGTTCATTAAACTACTGATATTTATTTCATTATTATAAACTGTTAAGATATACTAACATAATTTTTAATATTATAGTAATAGAGCTTATAGCTAGTGTATAAATGCAGTATGTATAGATAATACAGATGTATACATATCTAAAAAGTGCAAGTGGTACATTGAAGGATGCATTGCTGTTAGTTCATCAGTAATTGTTATATACAGATTTAAGGTTATTTACTTTGAGAAAAACATGGCTGGGTGTGACACTTTAAATATAACTTGTGTTTTTCCACATATAGCTTTCTGTTAAATATTTTACACAGCAGTTATCATGTGTATGTTCTTCCCTAAGTGGTCGTTTTGAATGGCTAGTAGTTCAGCAGTTATTGACAGGTTGCTTTCTTGTCTAAAAATAGAGGAATGTGTGGATCCTTGTACACAGCGGGTATTCAAGTAATAATGAAAGTGATTGATGATAAAAAGCTTTCTTTCTACTCTTCTGTCATCAACAACCTATTGGGATCAAGAGAACACTGGGATAGAAATTAATCTTCCTTGAGTTATTCTAAACAGTCAACTGATGGGAGATTTCTTTGATCTCATTCAGTTGAAATTGATTAATTCTGTTAATTACTCTGTTTGAACTGAGTTAGTAGGAATTTTCTGCGTGTTGCAGCATCCTTGATGATTTGGCTTCTTGCATGCCAAACAAGTAAACGTGGTAAAGAATTTGAAGGGAGGTGGTGTCAGTTGTAGTGTTTGCTGACTAAGACTGATGATGACTATCGGTGATAAATATATGTAGAAGTGATCAGATGTAATTTGTTTCTGTACTTGGATTTTTCATTGAAACTGTCATTGGTTAAAATGCATAAACAGTCCTTGGAGCAGGAACTCATGCCTTCCTCTGCCAAGTGAATACATAATCACTAAGCTAGGAATGTTTTCTCTCTTTCTCCCTCTGTCCTTTTCCCATCTCACGAATCCTACATTCTACAGGAAGAACTGGGATTAAATTAGAGTTCTTTAATGCCTGCTGGATTATGGGATTGTCATAAATCTAATCCTTAGATTTATGTCAATAACTAACCCATGGCAGGCAAGATGCAAGAGAACTGGATCCCAGCACCAGAGGGCTCTGGCAATTATTTTGGAAATTATTTTGGCTTAAGTGCCTACTAGCTACATGAGAAAGACAAATTACCTTNTATCTATATATCTAATATCTAATATATATATATAATAATAATATAATATAATATCTAATAATAATAATATCTAATCTGATAATCTAATCCTTAGATTTATGTCCCTTGCATCTCATGCCATCTCCTTATTACCCTGATGCCTGCTGAGTGGGTTCTGATTAACATTGATAGCGGGGGACTAATCTCCTACCTGGGATCTGCTTTTTCCAGTAAGCAGACTCAATCTTACAAGCTAGAGGAGACACTTGAGGTGTTTGGGACTGCTGACATACAAACACCGAAGGATTTGCCGCATACTGATGAGATGGCTACTTAAGGTTTGTCAGCCATCCTGAAATCTGTCTTTGCTCTAACTAGCTTTCAGTCAAAAAGAAATTAATTTATTATACTAAAATGTTAAGATTAAAAAAAAAAATAAATCAGTACCTGTTTCTGGAGAGAAGTATGAGAAATGTAACAACAAAACATACTGTAGCTACATCTCATTCTAGTTAGGCTTCAAGGTAATTTGTCTTTCTCATGTAGCTAGTAGGCACTTAAGCCAAAATAATTTCCAAAATAATTGCCAGAGCCCTCTGGTGCTGGGATCCAGTTCTCTTGCATCTTGCCTGCCATGGGTTAGTCTTTGCTCTATAAAAATGCCTTTGGAGTGCCCTTCTGTGACAGCGTAGGCTCAGCTGGAAGTCGGCAGCTAACTGACTGAAGAAACCCTTTATGCAACAGGAAGGCAAAACATAATGACGAGTTCAGTACTTGCTCTGGGGGTAAACAGGTCATTTACCTCTTTTCGGTAAAATTCTTTCTGCTGATGGCAAGGGAGGTTAAACTTTCTAAGCACCCATGTAAGTATATTACTATTTATAACACTCAAGTGTAAACCTTATTTTGCACAAATATGTAAGTGAGAACAACAAGTACAGCTCAGTAATATTTCCTAGAGACAAGACGCAATCACAGGACAGCACGCTTGAGTCCAGTAATGTACTAGGATCAGTGATCTCTAAGCGTGGCTTGCTGGAACTGGGGGAGACCCAGTGACAGGCTCTCTCCAGGAAGGTGAATGATGTGGATTTAAATTCCTTTATGCAGAAGAAATAATTAGACTCCTTTTCCCCCTTATCCTGAAAGAGTCTTCCAATCATTGTGCTATTGTATAAAATCTGGTGGAGGCGTTTCTTTTATTTATGTTTTAAAAGAAAGTGGCAACCATTCCTACATTTTACATGAAGTTTGTTTTGCTAGCCTTCCAGAAAAGCCTACCAAATAAACTCCCCTGAGGAGATAAGAAAGACAGGCTTATTTTCTGGATCAATTGGGCATAAGAATGCTATTAATGTTGAGCAGCATGGTGAGAAGTGTATTTGTGTCCAGAAGCAGAAAGCTTGCTAAAGAACACCAGTGGTGAAAACTGAGCCACACAGAAATGAAAAGAAATCGCTTTTTTGGGATCACAATTTTGTTTACAGGCGCCTCTGTCCAAGTTGGATGCCCGTTTGTCCCCTGCACAGTGATACAGAAAAACCCAAAGTAGATTGGAGCCAGTTTGCCATGCTGAGAGGTCAGAGTTACAAGTTTGAGTGTCCTGCTGTGAAGACCATACCTGCCCTACCTTCAGGAGCTGGCAATATTTTTGTGTTATGCTTCACAATCTTACGCATGCAGCAGCTTGCTCCAAATTCCCACACAGCTCCTTGTGCAGGATTCTGCTGTGATGTACAGGTATATCCAAAATCCTTCACGTCTGGATTGCACGTTTTTCTGTAGATTTGCTAGCAGGATGCAGGACCTACTCTCTGTGACCCTGTAAGCTGGGAATAAGGGATATTTTCCCCACAAGTCTATTTTACTAGTTACAGTATTGTGATCATAGCTGACTTTCCAAAATATTCTAGGCAATTTTTATGAGTAAGGAAAATCATCAGATCTTCTCTCTAAAATAAAGAAAGAAATTGCCAATGAGTCCCCAAGAATCTGGTACAAATGTTCAGCCTGAGGCTTCCTTACTCACTGCTTTTGTTGTATTTCTTCCATTGAGATATTCTTACTGGATAATGCCTTAAGTAAATTTTTTGAGCAGTAATCCCCTTAATACCTGCAGTTATTCTGAGAGAGAACATGAAAAGCTAGGAAAGCAATAATTTCAGGAATTGGTTTCTTTATGGCTTTTCTATTAACTTTTCTTGGCAATCATGCTTCTTAAATCTGTATACTCCTATTTTTAACAAAAAAAATCACAGGAAGTTTACATAAATTGTTACAGGGGGTCACTCTTGCTGTATCTGTTGCCAATATAAAAAATTTAGAAAAATAATGTTTTTATTGAAGAATACCTTTTACACCAGCGTAATGAATTTTTTACAATCTTACTTTGCCCATTTATGCCATAGGGCAAGTGATCTTTTTGGGCAAGTGATTATAAAAATATTAAGATGTTGAGGATGTTAGAAATAGAACAGCCTTCATGTCCAGGCTGCTAAGATGTCATGGAAATTTCATAATATTAATTTTAGAAGTTTTATGTGAAGAGGTCACGTAAAGTAACTTTCTCACCAGTCACAGTCCTAAGTGCATCTGGTTCTATTTCGTGCCTGGGGTATTTACATCTGGGGTATATTTATATTTGCTATGCAAAGAGGAAAATGCGGGCCGATATTCCCCTATATTTTGTATCTACATTTTCCTTGGAGCTGGAGACAAGCTTTTAATGTTCCCTCTAACAACTGAAAATAAAACAGGAAACTGTACAAAACGATGGGTCAGTTTCCTTGCACGCTTAACAGCAGTGGCACAACTCAACTGAAAGACTTTATTTCTAGCAAAAACGTAAAGATAGATTTTCGAATCATAGAATCATAGAATGGTTAGAGTTGGAAGGGACCTTAAAGATCATCTAGTTCCAGTCCCCCTGCCATGGGGGGGCAGGATACTTTAAAGCTGAAAGGATGAGTATAAACCGTTAGCTTGTTGTCCTGCCAACACGGTCCATAGCTGCCAGCCCAAGATTAAACCACCAAGGCCAGAATTTCAAGGTTTACACTTTAAAGAAAATAGAGGGAAGAGTGTTCAAGGATGGAAGCGCTGAGCAATGCCAACGCACCGTGCATCTCAGTGGCAGCAATTTGTGCTTCTTACTGTCCAAGCACCTTATGAAAACTGGGCTTAGTTCACCCAGATTTCTGCCTGTGTGGTGCTAGTGGCATCTTTATCACAGCAGAAAGATTGGGTCACTGGGAAGGGCAGGTGATCCTTTGCAGATAAAGCTTTGAAGCTGCAATGCTCTGATTTTCAAAGTCAGACTTTTAATGTGATATGAAATTACCTCTTCACCTCTGTTTAGGCACGTAAGTGTAAATCTGGGAGATACTTTTTTTGCTCAGAGTTTTAAAAGCTGAAACTCTATGCCTCTTTAACTAACCATTACTTACAACTGCCATATTTTGACATTAGCAGTAGCACACAGCTTAGTTTCACAGTGTGATTTGTGAGCTCTGTGCCTGGCATGGGGGGAGGAGAAAATGACAAAATAATTGAGATAAAATAAGAGGTCTATCCTTAGAACAAGCTATCGAATTAAAAAAAAAGAAAAAAAAAGACTACCAAATGCTGCCTTTCTGTAAAAAATCTGCAGTATTTTTTCCAGATGTACCTCCATGTAGCTGAACATGCAGAGACTGCCAGAAAACAGTGTCTCTTGTCCCCATTTGAAAATAATTCTTAGATTTCATTGCACTTTCTCTTACGGCTACTGCCATGTAGACTAAGTCTGGTGGTTTTAAAACATAGATGATACTTAATGTTCTCCTTTTCCATCTCCTCATTTGTATTCTTTATTTCTGCCAGTGAGTTCTTTCATTATCCCTGCATGATACTTATTTAGTATTGCCTGGGCTATTTTCTCTTCTCTTGTTTTTGTCTGGTTTGTTTTGTTTCTTCCAAATTTTATTTGTGGATTACTCTACAAGAAAAGCACTAATGCTATTTTAGGTGATTTCCAGTGTCCTCTGTCTGTATTTTATTTTATTTACAGATTGTTGTGCCATAGGTCTGTGTCACAATTTCCAGAGTTCCCTAAAATGTGGATGTAGTACTTTACAAATATAAAAATCAAATCCTCAGTTTCTCAAGACATAGTTTAAAAGTAAGCACCTGCTTACTTACTCGAGGGAAACTACCTTTAGAGTCAGCATGAACTTTGGCCATTCTCTTGTCAGGCCTGATGCATGCAGTCTTACGTGTATGTTCTTTTTTTTTTCAAAATACTCCACGCTTTTTTTCCAGTCTGCAAAGACAACACAGAGATTGGGTTTCATCTCTTAAGTCATCCAGTAACACCATGAAAATCTACGAGGACAGTTGCATGATTGGTACTAAGGGGTGTGGATAGCCAGATATAAGATCTAGACATTCCCATTGTCGGTCTCCTATTTTGAAGAGATCACAACTAGCAAAAATGAAAAACAAATTACAAACCAGCAATTTTGTAGAACATTTTGATGATGACAGAAAAACATTCTGTAATCATCCCAATGCACCACTAGCTTTCCCTCAAGGAGATCAGTAAATTCAAAGTAGTAGTAAGTTTTTCCTGTGTATAAATAAACCATAATAAAGGTGACATATGGCAATTCACATTTATCATTGATGAGAATGGCATTGAAAAGTTAGTTATAATTGTTGCTTCTGAAGCTGTCCAAGCATAACAGATTTGTGAAAGCAAATACGAAAAAACAGTGGCAGAACATGTGACAAATAAATCCCATTAGGTCTGGAAACACGACACAGGCAGGGAGGAAACCCACTGGGAGATTTGCAAGCCAGTAAAGAAAAATACACATTCACAATATTAATTGCAACAGCGAATACTTCATGTGTTCTAAAACAACTTCCCACTCGCTGCACGTGGATAAATAGATAAGAATTACTAGTCATGGAAAGAATTAGAACCTAATTAAAACTGACAACTGAGCTGTATGAAAATAGATGGGCACATGTAAACATTTTTTCTAGTAATTGATGAGGTGAGAAACAATGGCTTTTCTGCTGAAGAAATAATTTGTCAGACTGTAAGACAGACACTAAGGAAAGATGTAATAGCTTGCTAGTGAGATAAAACTCATTAATACATATTCTAGTTGCACCACATATGCTTTACACATTTAAAAATGTGAATTAAAAGTGATCACATATTTTTAAATGGGACTGCTTCAAGGCTTTACCATTTTCAGAGGCAGATGAGGGCTGAGTATCACTTAGCTATAAGCGTCTCCTGCCTGTTGCCTTCTCTTTGGCCTCCTAACACTGGTGGTGGGTTGGGAGGGTGCTGTCTCAGCATGGTCACTGGGAGCAGCCCTGTGTCCTTACAGCTTGCGAAGCACATGGTTTGTCTTCTCATTTACTCAAAGGAGTAGCAGGCTGTGTGCCATTAGTTTCTCGTTTAGTGTAAATTCCTATCACAGGATATGACTAATGGTTTAATGGCAGAATACAGTAACATGGCATGGCCTTAATGTCATAATTATCCATAAAGATCTGACAGAGATCTTTTAATGTCTCCAAAGAAGTCAAGAGACAAGTCATTTTTAAGTCCTGCTAAGTAAAATGAGCCTTAAAATTAACTTACTGAGTAAGTCCAGTAGTACTTTTGCTGAGCTCTGTTGTAGTAAAACTTAGCAGTAGCAAAGGTTTATCCTCGACTTTAACTGGGCGTATGGTTTGTCCCCTTCTGAAGAGAGGCAGAGGTTTCCTGCTCTCATGTCGTGAGGAAGTATCGTTTCCTGTAGAGGGGAAGATGCTGCGTCCACAGCAAGGCCTGAAGCCTACAGCAATACGTTGTTTGATCAAAGGTGCAGCTCCCCTGTGGCAAATTAAATAGGTACCCATATGAATAGTTCGTTGAAGCCAATGAGTGCCCTCACTGGAAGTCTTGCCCTTGGGAATGTAGAAATACTTGGCAACTAAATATGAGTGGAGACAACTGGAATCTGTGGTGCCTACTATTACACACCTGGTTAAATAAGAGCATCTGCTGCACCCAGAGGTGGGGGCTTAGCAAGAGCCCCTCGCTCCAGGCACAAAGCAAGTGTTCTTCATGGCCTTCCAGGGAGGGGATGGCTCCCGCAATTGGAAAGAGGAAAAGAAAGTGTTAGCAACAGGTAAGGGTACTTTTTATGTAAGCTTTTTAAATTGGTCTTTCTAGGGTGATATTTTTCTGGAATAACTATTTCCTTACAAGTGTGCTCCTGTCCTACCAAAGCTATGTTTAGATCATCTACAGCTGTTATTTGTATGAATATGCGATTGCTATGTTTATCATGCAACTTTGACTTCCTCTGCTTGCTGCATGCCTGTCTCTCGCGGCTGAGCCTACTTTTAACATTTCAAAGAGTTGAGCAGCTTCCAGCAGCCACCGTCTTGTGAGTAACGTGGCCATCCCAAACTCATGCCAATACATTTTTAGACAGCATTCGACAGTCCTGTACTTTGTGAGCCTTTCTCATGTTAGCATAAAATACACAAACCTGCATATACTTAATCTTACTAGCATTTTTTTTTTTTTTTTAAAGTTTGTTCAGAGAAATCTCTTTGGTTCAGTAGCAAGCCCATTTGCTTGCAAGGTTGGAGTTCTATGTCGTAGCCCCTTTTACTCCTTCAATCTTGTCTGTGCTGGTTGGTGGTATGTTTTGCCAGTGATATGCTGCATTTGAGTGTGTTTGTTTAGTAAAGCTCAGGCCTGATGCTTCAACTGGCTGAATGGCATTCCAAATTTGAGGGCAAAATGGTCACACACACTATTCAACCAGTGTGTGGTGTACATTACAATAAAAATATTGGAGGGCACGACTCCACAGAATAAATGCTGGTGCTATATAAGGCCTCCAGAAAATAGGAGTTGCTATACACAATGTTTTTTGTTGTACGCCACAGTAAGAATCACTGGTTTTCTTGCTGGATTTGAAGATGCCTGTCATTAAAGGTACCTACCGTCGGTGGAGTGTTTATGTCTGTAGTAGAAGTGAGACAGCACAGCTCAAGTCCACTTTAAGTGAGCGGTAAGCTCCAGCTGAGGATTACATCTGGGATGACAATAGGTGGAAAATATCAGCCAACTGGAAGTAGATATTGGAGATATTTACTAGGTAATTAATGGAAATAATTACTTTCACAGAGACAGCTCTTCAGCTATTAAAGTTAAGGCATCAATGCAGTCATTCCTGGAGTGGATCTTAAAATGGTTTCTGCCTGTTGGGTGGAATGCCTGAATTTAAGGCCTGATCCAAACCCTCCTGAAGCTATTGGGAGGCTTCCCACTGATTTCAAATTGTAGGCAATAAGTCTGACCCTCTTACAGCTTTTAATAATAATTCCTCCCCTAATGGAAAAACAAAATCTTATTCCAAATATTTAGATTGCTAAAGAAAGGCATGTAGTACTATTTTCCACAATATTTTATAGACACACAGGCCAGCATGGAGGAATATTTTCATGCCTGTTTTCCCATAGGATGTTAGAAGAAATCCTGTGAAATTATTCTTTTCCATGAGATAGGAACAGACAGTGTTCACACAGGCTGATGGTTAAGAAATCTTTTTGGGAGACAGGAGGAAAGATGATGATTTTTTTGGTACAAAAAAGATGCAGGCGTAAAAATCTTTCATCTTCAAGAATCCCTTGAGCAAGGGAGTATGGGTAGGCAGGAGCGGGCATTTCACTTTTCTTCTGTTGTTTGAGGATTGGGACTATGTCGATGAAGTTGACCGTATGACTGAAGGTCTACTTGCAAAAGGGTTTGTTGGATCGGGCCCAACGGCTCTTGTTACTCGACAACTGCTTTGCTGGTTCACAGCGATGGGGAGTGATGAGCTACAGCTCGAACTGAAATAGCAGGCACAGCTTCCTGCCCTATGCTGCGTCTCGTGGAGACGTGTGAACACACTAGGGAAGATTGGCGTGATTGATGCTGCTGAAATTGGAGTCCTAAGGAACTCAGTATTACACTCATTTGTATTATGTCACATTGATACCGAGAAGCGTTAAAATAAGTGACTTCTAAAGTGTTTGCTGATGGTGCCGCTGATTTGAGCAGGATTATAGCCCATTAAACACCCGATGGTATGACTGACTTTGGCCATTTTACAGATAGAGTCTCTGGTCTGGCTTTAAATGCTTGTGACCTATACCCATTTGTTACCATGAGTAATTTTTTAACGTGTTTGCAGAGACTTTTTAGAGAGAGGTTGAGGGGGCAGTTTTTGGATTCTCTTGGTAAATCCTCTTCTGTCTTTTAGGCGAGTGTAGATGTTCATCACCTCAGTGTGAACAACTGACCCATGGATAATGTCACAGGTGACAGATGACCGGGAAATCAGGGAGTTAGCCCGTGGCAAAGATAACAAGAATATTTTCAGGCTTTTTAGTGGCATAGACCACCGTTGAAGCAGCATTTCTGATGTATCTATCAGACTAAAATGGAAGGAGGCAGTACGGTGGCGGTGCGTGCGATAGGAGAGCAGCTACCATCCCTGACTCCTAGATCCCACCTAGTTAACTCCTTGCAGCAAAACACCGGGCTGCAAACCACACGGGTTAAAAATCAGGCCAAGCCGGCAAGGACGGAGCCGCTCCCCGGCGAGGGCCGGGGTCTCCCGGCTTGTCCCCCCGCTCCTGCTGCGGTGACATTTCGCCTAGTTCAAAAGTTCACGGGGAGGCTCTGGCGAGGCGGTGGCGTTTGGGGCTGGAGCGGGGACCGCCGGCAGGTCCTGCCTCGCCGGCGGGGGTGGCCGGTGCCTTCTCCTCCCTCCCGCTTCTCTCCTCGCTCCTTTCCAGGCNGCTGCCCGCCGCCCCACAAAAGGCATCGCCGCTCTCGGGCTGCTCCGCACGCCCAGCGCACCGGAGCACGCCCGGACACACACACACACACACACACTCACACACACACACACACACGCCGCGATGTGCGATGCGCGATGCGCGACGTGAGGCACCTCGCACGCC